>WEDG01006502.1:0-106352 GCA_017591395.1 Schistocephalus solidus
ATAATATAATAATATATATATAATAATGTGGAACCGACAAAAGACAAGGGAGACCGGAATGGCCATATATATATATATATATATATATATATATATATATATATAATATAATATAATATAATAATATATATATAATAATGTGGAACCGACAAAGACAAGGGAGACCGAATGGCCATTTCGGCTTATTAGCCGTCATCAGCCAGTCATACCCAATCCCAAGTGTGGAACACCTGGGATTCGAACCCGCGACCTTTGGTATTTGAGTCGAACGCTTTCTACCATTGGAGCCACGGGCTCGTCGTTTTGTCGGTTGCGATCGGGAATATGATGATAGTGTGTGGCTCACCGATCTGCTAAAGGAACATTTATGTTCCGTTGTGCCCTGGAACTCAGACTAGAGTACTCACAGGCAGTCGCATAGCGACGTGTAGCATATTATAATGTGGAACCGATTAAAGAGAGACCGGAATGGCCATTTCGGCTTATTGGCAAGATCATGTCCCAATCTACATCTGTGGAACACCTGGGATTATATATATATATATATATAATCCCAGGTGTTCCCCACTTGGATTGGGTATGACTGGCTGATGACGGCTAATAAGCTCAGAAATGCCATTCCGGTCTCCCCTTTGTCTTTGTCGGTTCCACATTATTATATATATATTATTATATTATATTATATTATATATATATATATATATATATATATATATATATATAGCCATTCCGGTCTCCCTTTGTCTTTGTCGGTTCCACATTATTATATATATATTATTATATTATATTATCTTTTATATATATATATATATATATATATTATATTATATTATATATTATATTATATTATATTATTATTATTATATTATATATATATATATATATATATATATATATATATATATATATATATATATATAACTAATAGTGTTTTTCGTATCTTCATTTTTATTCAGGGAGAAAAACTGCTGCCTGTAAGGATGATAGCAGTTCAGATCAGGGAAGGGCTAACACATGTGCAGTCTGTTTGCAGTCTCTCTGTCTTTGTTAGGGACCGGGATTCTACCTCAGGCAAGAGTGCAACCGTGGATGGTTGCTCACTGTCGGCCGAAGAAGTCACAGGTTGTAGGCTGCAGAGACGGTACCATATCACTAAAGGTAAGACCTGGGAACGGGTTCAGATGCCACGCACTCCGTCGAACTGGAAAACAGATTCTACCGTGTCGGAGCCCAGAAATCTTGAAAGCTTTTCTGAATGCAAAAAAATAGTAATTGTTCTCTTAAACAAGGAATAACAACTAGGGATTTTATTCCATATGCCTTTGACACTGTACCACACTAGAAACTGTTGCGCAAGCTAGAAAGCATTGGAATTAGAGGTTACCTTCTCAAATGGATCGAAAACTTCCTCGTGGGTTGGCACCAGGTTGTGTGCATCGGCCAAGAGAGGTAAAGTTCTGCTATGGTCGAGAGTAAGGCTCCTCAGGGTTACATACTAGGGCCCATAATGTTCCTAATATACGTGGACGATTGTGTCAAGATCTGGACTGGGAATCAGAAATGTTTGCCGATGACATGCAAATGTGGAGTGTAATCTAGAGCTCTGCCAACGAAGATAAATTACAAATCAAACTAGCTTTATTTGGAAGAGCGGTCTAATAATTGACTTTTGCTGAATTACCTCGAGAAGTGAACAATACTTTACTTAGGCAACCCATCCGGGTCGGTCAACAGTAAAATCTACTTTCTCAACAGTGAAGCCTTTAAAAGATGTCTAAACCTCAAAAAGACCTTGGTGTGCTTACGACCACACCTTAACACCGTCCTCTCACTGCTCGAGATTGGTAAAGAGTGAAATGGCTGTGTTGCACGCCATCAGGCGAGCCCTTTTTGATTTCGATGAATATCTTTACGCTAAGACTTTTGGACCATTCATTGAGGCTACATTTGGAATATGCTGTACAATCCTGGAGACCCGGACACTTCAAGATCAGAATTGTCTCGCAAGAGTACAAATAAGAGCCACCAAAATGGTTAGTATTCAAAGTTCCTTGCTATATGCAACCAGCCTAAAAATATAAATCAGTTCCGTTTGAGTTGTAGACAAATGCCCGGAGATCTCCTACAGACGTTCGGCATCGTTAAAGAATTGGATTGTTCTCTGGCAGTTGTAGACTGCCACAACCTATCTCCGGGGTCACCCATTGAGCTGCGCGTCCAGCAAGCGAGGTTGGATGTGCGCAAATTCTTCTTCTCTGTTAGAATGGTCCAAACCATGGAATGCCCTCCCTGTAGACGTTGTGGTGTCACCATCGCCGGCAAGCTTTAAAAAAGGAACCTTGACAGTTTTATGTTGCAAAATGAGACGAAGCGATGAGGGATTTAACTTAATCTCTCTATACTCACGCACGACTTGTCATATTTTATGATCGTATTTGAACGTTTGCAACCTAAAAATGGTTACTCTGTAAGCCTCACTTAATTTCATGTTATAAATATGGTACTCAAAGGCTTGTGCCTATTTCCCTTAATAAATTGCATTTTAATTGATTTAATTGGATCATTAGACTCCAGGATGCTTTTAACACAGTAGATTCCAGGAATCATAAAGAAATATAGAATCGGTGTGCTGGCATCACTGACGGCCCTCTAACACATTGGATGGATTCCACTTCAACCCATCGTTGTGTCAACTGTAAGGACTATTAACAAGTGAGTTCACATTCTCGTAGGAAAACAAATCGTACTCACTGACATCATTTTCGCTATTCTGGAGGATGGTAGAATAACTCTCATTGATAGCTCCGTCAAGTCCCCAAACCGAAAATCAACGAATATATATTCATAAGAAGGCTCGGTCGGGGGCAAACTGAAAGCCGAAACATGAAGAGGAAGTGAGCTATAGATCCCGGAAGCTCCAGACAAAACCAGTTCTGCAGAATGACGAAGCACCGACGCTGATGCAACAAAATGAGCTGAATTTCATTCCCTGTCACGGCAATCTTAAAACCTACCTTCAAATCAAGAAAGAGAAAACAGGGTGAACCTCAAAAAGAACCTAGAAGAAAAACCACAAAGAGGAGGCCACCGCTACGTTTGAAGGGGACGCTCTCACCCATTCAGACACGAGACCAACTTTTAGTTAGGGAGGACCTTTAACAGCCCCTTTATAGAAGCGGACACGCTAACTCCGCGAACAGCAAATTCCAACAAGGCAACAACTATTAAAGTTCAGGCCAAATTACGTCATTCATTTAAGTCCGAACCCCATCGTCGGACAAATTACAAACTCACTATTCATCAGCCAATGAAGCAAAAAATGGCGAACTATCGTCCATGAGCCAAAGAGGAAGCCCAAAATCGTAAGCGAAATATTATAAACAAGGGGTGTCCCAGAATCCACTTCATGCATTCCAAAAGAATGGGTGACGCACGACCTAGGTATTTTTATGAACACAATATTGCTGTCCGTACAAAACTCTTTCTGACTAGGCAATCGAAACACGCCAAGCGGGCTGAAAAAGACGCGTAGGAAACCAGGCCATTAATCAGTGTGCACCGCTGCAATGAGCACGCGTGAAGCTCCTTACGCACGCCTGCGGCCCCAAACTTTCGAGAGTTTCCGCGAGGATTCCAGCGGGAGATGCAACCAATCAACATGAACTACGTTGCAGGCCAGTAGGTTCCAGGACGCTCTCCACAATTGTCACGCCATTGGCCGGAATGTTTGAGAACACCGAGAACTCAATAAATAAACGAGAGCTGATGAGCTCAGAAATCTGTTGTCTTCTGCCGGCCCAGCATAAAGTGGTTTTTCCCAGAAACCGGCTTTGCCTTCTCCTCTATCACACCCGTCGGGATTGAACAAACCGGCGACGCAGATGTCTGAACTTATGATTACAGCAGAACACATGTGGCTGTTACTCGACTCAAAACGGGCCAGTTTGCGGCTCTGCTTTTCGAAATACAAAAATGGACTCCGGCTGGGAAGAACAAACGAAATGAACTTGAAGACCACAGAATTTAATTACGATCCCTAACGGAGGCGTCAATTTTTGAAGTTCGGTTCTGCAAATATGCACTTCTTTTTGAAGAGTACGGCTCAAATTTGGAGAACAAAGAGAAGGTGGATGTCATGCTTTTTGAAGCTAGGCCAGCGCGAACATGAGCGGTACGTAAAGTTCATTTTGCCAACGAAAACGGTAAAGAACTTTTAAATCGTTGTTTAGTTTCTCCAAGTCCTTATTCAATCGACGTTACGAGTGTTTTTGACTTAGAAAAACAGTCTCGACGAAGACTATTTTTGACTCTGAGCTGGCCGATTGAATGACGCCTGTCATCAAGCAGACCTAGAACAGGCCACTAGTCAGCAGATAAAGGCCCTTCTTTTCATTAAATTACTAACTCTGCCGGAGGAAGCTGACGTCCGCACACGATTGCTCGCTCAGCTAGATCAGAAAGCCGAGATGACGGTGCAACAACTAGCAGAGGAGTGTGTCCGGAGCATAAATATCAAAAACGACACTAGGCTGATCGGTGACGTAAACAGCCAACATGTACGTGTTTTTGAAACGAAAGCGAGCAGACCGAAGAACAATAGTTATGCAAGGAAACCAAAGACAGCTTGCTGACAGTGTGGCGGATGGCATTGTGTGTCAGGATGTCCATATTTCACGAGAAGGTGTTACAAGTGTTCGCGGGTTGGTCACAAAGCGACACACTGTCGCGCAAAACAGTCGATTCCAGGAAAGAGATATAATGTTATTGCGCAGCGCGATTCTCAGGTGCTTAGTTGCGAAGACATAAAATATCTGACGGTCAGTATCGATGAAGAACATGCTACCTTGCAGGTTGCATGGCTTCAGACTTGACGATAATCAGCATAGATGTGTGACAGGCTGTTGGGTCGCCTGAACTGCTACCAACCGCTGTCCGTGCCTGGGCATCAAATAATACACGAATGCAGTTTCAGGATGTTTTCCAGGCCACTATAGTTTTTGAGGACAAAGCCGGTCTCTCAGAAATTTACGTCTCGAAGTCCAAAAACGAGCTGATTGGCAACAAGACCATCTCACAGTTGGGTCGACTATTCCAGGAGATATGCTGTGCTGTAAACATTACGGAAGAGGACCTGAAGAAAAAGTATGCCGAACACATGGAGATGTCAGTCGGAACGTGCACAAAAATTACAGTAAGTTTGAGGGTGAAGCGAGGGAAGAAGCCAGTATTCAGACAGAGTCGACGCGTTCCATTTGCAGTACAATCAGCAGTTGAGGAAGAACTGGAGCGCATACAGCAGAATGGCATTATCTGCCCCACAAACTATTCAGCGTGGGGTGCCCCGATAGTGGCGGAAAAGAAGCCTAACGGGAGAATAAGGTTGTGCGCAGATTACTCAACTGGGTTGAATGACGTGTTAGAAGACCATCATTGGCCTCTGCTGACTGTGGAACAAACTTTTACAACGTTGAATGGAGAAAAGTTTTCGCAAGAATTTATCTTTCTATGGCATAGCTACAGTTACTAGTTGATGAGGCCGCGCCGGAGATGTTGACAATCAATACACATCAGAGTCTATTCAAATATACTCGTCTCAACTATGGCGTCAAAACGTTACCCAGCATATTCCAGCAGCTTACGGACCATGCTTCCGAATATACCTGGGACCGTTGCCTCCTTGGATTAAATAGTTGGTCGTCGGTCGTACAGACGAGGTTAGGCTTCAGAGACTCGATAAGGTCATGGAAAATCTTATTGATTATGGTCTGAAAATTAACATGGAGAAGAGCGAGTTCCTTCGAAAAGAAATCCACTACTTGGGATTTGTGGTAAGCGAGTCAGGCCGCTCACCAGATCCAGAGTGAGTTGCGGCTTTCAAGAATGTGAAGGTGCCAAAGAATGTACGCGAGCTACAATCATTTATGGGCTTGGTCAGCTACTATTCGCCATTTATTGCAGGGCTGCACAACTAAGAGCCACTTTTTAACCGACTGCTTTGCAAAGATGTGACATTTGACTGGTCAACAGACTGTCAGGAAGCGTTTGACAGTATAAAGGTGAAAATTACTGAGTCAACTGTGCTCTCAATTTCGAAGCCGATAGATAAACTATCGTCCAGGCGGATGCATCTGAGTACGGACTAGGCGGAATTCTTCTTTAGAAGGTTTTCAACGGAAATATCTTGCCCTTAATGCATTTCACCATATCCCTCACAAAGGCAGAAGGAAACTATAGTCAACTCGAGAAAGAGGCAGTACAGAAATTTTATCAGTTCATTTACGGTAGACATTTCGTCCTCCCCACAGATACTCAGCCACTTAAGCTTTTGTTGGGTACAATTCGTGGCGTGCTCCACTACGCGGTGGAGAGGATACAACGGTGGAGTACCACCCTCCTGAGTTACGACTTCACACTGCAGTACGTGCCCACTCAGAAGTTCGGGGCTCCAGACGCTTTATAAGGACTGAGTGTAAGCGACGAAAATCAGGAAGATGTGGTGGTCACAAGCACATCGATACAAGACGACGACAAATTCCGAGTGGCTATCCGGCAGGTGCCCCTCACAGCCGAAAATATCAGGACAACCACCACAGCAAACCCACTATTACGCCAGGTAAAGGCATTTATGCGGAACGGTTGGCCAAATGAAGATAAGGTGGGCCCAAATATAAGGCCGTTCAGGAACCGGAAGGAGCAGTTGTACATCAATGAAAAACGCATAATGTATGATGGTAGAGTGGTGATTGCAGCCAAACATCAAAAACAAGTTTTACGTGAAGTTCATGCCGGACACCAGGACGTGACTCGTATGAAACAACTGGCCCGAAGGTACGTATATTGGTCAGGAATTTATATCAATGTGGAATCTTTCGTTCTAAGTTGTGGTCCATGTGAACGTTTCGCTAAGAACCCACCAAAAGTAACACCCATACAATGGCTGGGGGTCACGAGAACGTGGACTAAAGTCCATATGGATTTCGCTGGACCATTTTTTAACCAAAGGTTTCTAGTAGTCGTCGACGCATGGTCGAATCGGCTAGAAGTTTTTAGACGTCACGGCAGCCACTGCCAAGGTCACATCAAAAAAGAAGGAAGAACTTATCTCCAGATCTGACATCCTTACAGAGATTGTGAGGGATAACGGCACCCAGTTTACGTCATCAGTGTGCCGATAGTTGGGCCAGAAATGGGGAATCCGACATGTGACGTCACCGCCATTTCATCCCCAATCGAACGGTCACGCAGAACGTTATGTTGACACCTTCCAGAGAGGTATGAGAGATGTGGAACGCAGGGGTTAAAATGGACTACCTGAACACTTCTGGTCTACATAACAACCCCGAAAAGGGATCTTGGTGCTTAATCACCAGCCGAGCGTTTTTGGGCGGAAAACTGATGTACTAATACAGTACTTAAAACCTGAGGTTCGAGTTTCCCAACCGCCAAAAGACTATTTTCGGGAGAGAGAAGAGGTGTTTGCCAGAAATTACAACCCTGGTGAGAAACCGTGGGTAGAGGGCACCGTCAGAAAGTCAAGAGGCGGTCTTCGAGGTGGAATCGGCCACGGGGATAATTAAACGACATGAGAACCAGCTTAGATGGAGGTTCACCACGGATGGCCAAATAGCCCTCGATTTGCTGTGACACTTTCGTGGTTCCGAACCCCAAAGTAGACACTAGGCCAACACCACCTCCAGTCGGCAAGAGCCATAGAAAAAAACACACTGAAAAAACTCGCCATGGACCCGAAGAAGAAGCCTTATGAGGTCCACCTTTCAAAAGCGGGAGATGTTACGGAGACTGGAACCGCAGTCCAGTCGCGGCCCAAGGGGAAAGGGCACGTGATGACGCACGCCGAACCAGACCAAGCCGGCTGAGAAAGACGCGTAGGAAACCAGGCCACCAATCAGTGTGCACCGCTGCGACGAGCACGCGTGAAGCCCTGACGCACGCGTGCGGCCCAAACTTTCGATGATTCCGCGAGGGGTTTCCAGCGTGAGATGCAACGAATCAATGCGAACCACGTTGCAGGCCAGAAGGTTCCAGAACCCTCTCCGCTATTGTCACGTCATTGGCCGGAACGTTCGAGAACACCCAGAACTCAATAAATAGAGGAGAGTTTATGAGCTAGAAATCTGCTGTCTTCTGCCGGCCCAAAATAAAGTGGTTTTTTTCCAGGAAACCCTTTTCACCTTCCCCCTTATCACACCCGTCGGGATAGAACAAAATTAGTACAAGAAAGAATACTTTTGCTCATCTTTTCTGTAAAATATGCTTTAATTTTTAAGAGAATATAACATATATCAAAAAATGAACGCTACTTAAGTAGGCGTAGGCTGCGTAGGCAGTGTAGGCTGCAGAGAATTTCGCTCAAAAGTCTGCATCCTAGTGTGCCTGAATTACCTTATGATAAAGCTACACGATAATAACTATTACAATTCCACTTTAGTAATCAGTTCGTAGCTAAAATGCCTTTTAAAATTTTAGTTTAGATTGCATTAGATTGGTCACTGACTGTAGTTGCGTAGTTTTAAAGTTATGCGATCAAATTTTACTTCCAAGAGAAGAGAACTTGGTGCCAGTATAGGTATTCTGTTTTTATGTGTTTTTTTACTCCATTCTCGTTCACCTCATATAACAAACAAACAAGATAATAAACGACTACTTAAGTAGTTGGCATTTTTTGATATATATATTATATTCTCTTAAAAATTCAAATATATTTTACAGAAAAGATGAGCAAAAGTAGTCTTTCTTGTACTAATTTGATAGAAACTTGCATCTTTTTTAAAGTTCGTAACCAAGGAGGGTATATTTTGATTTTGAAAAGTTTATAATTGTCAAATTTTTGAAGATGGTCCATTCAAATCGCAGCGCACCTGTACGTTTAGTAATACCCCTCATAAACCACGTGTTATAGTCCACATACATTGCAAAATTTTCTGAGCAATTTACGTTGTCTGATAATAGAAGCCATATGCATTTTGGTAGGAGGAGCCGGGTCAGAAACCACAGTTCCAGTGACAAACCGATCCTCTCAACCACTTAGACGATCGGGTCCAAGAAGAACGCAAACGGTTCCGTTGCAAGTGAACCCGCGGCTCAAATCGTACGACTCAGCTCAAAGGGGGTAAGTGTTGGGAGGAGCCGTCCTAACCGATCCGCCCACACACCTTCCGGAGAGCTCTTCCCACGCTGCACTATCGATCCACCCATATGAGGTGCGTGCGATGGTCGCGCGCGCACTGCCGACAGGATGAGTCATAGTACCAGTCGGATGCTACCTCTTAGTGGGTAATCCTAGCTAGGGCTGAAGACCACTAGCTGATTGGTCCGATCGCCGTCTAACCTTAAACACTCTTGTACGTTCTTTGTTTGCGTTAAAGTTCGCTGTTAGCATACAGCAGTAAACTTCTACCCTATTAGCAAGCGTATATCGAGGCGATGACGGAGCGATGTCACTTTTTCGCTCTAGATATACCGAGCATATGGCGATTTGTCCGGCGTATGTATATCGAGGCGATATCGAATTTTCAAGATACTCAAAAACGGCGAAAGCTGGCCGTACCGCATTACGGGCGATTCTATTACCTAGCTTAATACCAGCGCCCGATTTTAATCCATTAATAGTAGTGGTTTTTTCCTCTCTATTTGCGTTTTAATCCTTTTATTATCGCTTAATTTGAACGGCCAAGTATAATCATCGGAACGAGCTACCGACAGATGCTCAAGTGACCCCCCTTCCACATGCAGCAAACGTGTAATGTGAAAGCTTGTCTAATAATAAAGTGTGTATTGTAAAAAATAAGAAACCATATATGCACAAGTGCTGAAGGGATTTTGTCACAGCTTATAGGAGGTGTAAAGGAAACCCATCGGCTCTGCAGACGGACCCATTTTCCTTAAGGAAAATGTGAGTAGAGTTAACAAAACGGCTAACCTTCATGACGCACTTGCGCTCCCGAGGGGAGTGTGTCAAAAGATGTGCTGGCAACATCTTGGTGTTGTAAACTTTCCTTAAATTGTGGCCAGTATTAGATGTGCATAACTTACCGGGGGTGATAAGCAATGCACGGTCAACTCAAGTTCGCAAATGGCCTCACTGCTGACTGACGTGTCGATTTCAGCATCCTCTAGCTCCGCCGCGACTCCAAAAAGATAAGTACACACAGTACTTAGCGGCAAAAACGCCTGTAATTCTTCTACTCTTTCTTCAGAGGACATATTGTTATTATCAAGCAAACTACAGAACAACTGATCTGCCCTCCACATGTTACGAACTTCCTCCTCGATTTCACTTAAAATTAGGTCAGGGTATCGCTTAATTCGTCGTCTTGGCGTTCTTTGAGACTCCTGTCTAAGCATAGCTATCAATAATGTAACAAATGCAAGCAGATATAAATCGATAACAAAAATACTGAGAGGTTTGTCACGTCACACGTCGCACGCGCACGCCGCTAGATAAAGGCCTGCATTGGCGTGCGCGGGAAGTGCTTACGTGACTTACGACTACCAACCAATCAGCGGTCAGATTACGTCAGGGAGGGAACCAATGACATGTCGATGGCTCTTCCTACTAGGGCCCTAGTAGCCGCTATTCTTCCGCCCTTGCTTTTCTGTCCTCCTTTGGGGATTCAATCGATGCGTTGTTTGACGGGCGCTCATCAAGACTTGTGGCAAGATCATAACAATTGGCTGCGCAGAACTCACTATGTCTATTTTCGCAAAGCAATTAGTGTCTATCATGCAGCAACAACAGGCTCAGTTCGAGGCAGTCCACTTGAAGATGATGGAATCCATGATGCAACAATTAAGTTTGCATTTTCCTGATCCAGAATCGCCTGGAAAACAGTCCACATCAGCGGACGCAGTTGCTGCTTGCAGCGCTGGATTTATCTACGATCCCACTTCGGATGTGACCTTCGATATCTGGTTTAAGCGTTGGGATGATATTTTCCGCGTTGAATTTGCCAAAGCCGAGTATGCATGGAAGGTGCACCTATTATTACGCAAATTTGGCACCAAAGAGCAGGAGCGATAAACTGACATGCTCCTGCCGAAGAACCCACATGATTTCACATTCGATGAAACCATTAGACACATTTCAGAGATCTTTGAAGAGAAGTCATCACTGTTCAATGTTCGATACCCGTGCCTCAAACTGGTGAAGAACGATATAGATGATTTTATGACGCTCGCCAGTATTGTCAACAGTGAGTGCGAAAAGTTCAAGCTGCGAACGATGACAGAAGATCAATTTAAGTGTCTCATCTTCGTGTGTGCTCTTCAGTCACCTTGCGATGCTGAAGTCAGAACACGTCTGCTCAGCAAAATTTAGCAGGACCCCGACTCCACCCTACAGACCTAACCTTCCGAGTTTCAGTGGCTAAAGAATCTTAAGCATAATTCTGTCGTTGTTGAGCAACCCAGTTCCTCACTTGCCGCCACCAGCGTTTATGCTGTCACTCACACAAAGTCGATGTCGCCACATAAGCCCCAGGATTCAACCATCAGAAAAACACCAACAGCGTGTTGGCAATTTGCTGCTTGGCACTTCGTTCGCTACTGTCCATTCGAGAAGTAGGTTTGTCAGAAATGCCACAACTAAGGTCACAAGAAGATCACTGCCCGGCAGGGCCAACCCTACGAATCCAGGGTATGCAATAAGAAGACGAGGCGGCCCAAACGACCTTCATCCCATTAAGTTCTAAAGTCTCAATCCATTCTGGCTAACTTCAAGACTGAGTTTGAGGCACGGAGGGAGTACGTTGTGGTTATTATCAGTGGCAAACCAGTATACCTCCAGCTCGATATGGCCTCAGACATCACACTCATCTCCAAGCCTACTTGGCACATGATTGGATTGCCTCCGGTGATCACATCGAACAAGAAAGGGCTGAATGTTTCAGGAGAAATTCTCCGGCTCACGAGTGAGCTTGAATGTGACGTTTCTTTTGATGGCATTCAATTCAAAGGAACATGCTTCCTCACTAACCGCCCGAATCTTAACTAACTTGGCCGTGACTGGATCGAGAAACTTGGTCTTCTGGAAATGCCACTTAACCATGTTTGAAATAGTGTGCAGTCATCTTGGCCGAGTCCCGTCAAATCGAATCAGCTGGCTGCAAGGCATATGTCTATTCTAAATGAGAAATTCACCTCAGTTTTCCAAAACAGTCTTGGTTGATGCACCAAGATGAAGGTCAGTCTTCGTCTTCAACCGAATGCAAAACCTGGGTTCCGACCGAAACGACCAGTACCTTATGCCACAATTACAGTAGTCCACCAAGAACTTAAGCGCCTGCAGCAAGTTGGTGTGCTTCAGCCAGTTAATTACTCCGATTGTGGCCGTCAAGAAGGCTACCGGCTAATTTCGCATCTGTGCTGATTTCTCTACCGATCTCAATGCCGCCCAGGACACACATAAGTATCCCCTTCCAGTGCCGGAAGATCTTTTTGCTAAGCTAAATGGCGGAACTTGTTTCGCAAAACTTGATCTATATAATGCCTACCTCCAACTCGAAGTAGATGAAGAATCCGGGGAGCTTCTGACTATAAAGACTTATCGTGGTTGGTTCCAATTCACCTGCTTGCCATTTGGTGTTAAGACTGCTCCCGCTATCTTCCAGCAAACCATGGATACCATGCTGACGGGCACTGAAGGAGCCACTGCCTAGCTGGATGATATCATCGTCCCTGACTCAAATCCAGATGAATTGTTGCATCGCCTGGAGACAGTACGCAGCCGAATTCAGGACTATGGCTTCCTCCTGTTTCTGGACAAATGCTATTTTTTACATGCCTTCTGTGAAATACCTCGGTTTCATAATCGACCAAGATGGTCGTCACCCAGACCCGGATAAAACTGACGCCATAAACAGATGCCACCACCAAAGTGTCTAAATTTCTTACGCTTTTTCTTTGGGTCTGATGAGTCACCTCAGATCTGTCCTTCCGGAAATGCACCGCCTTCGTCATCCAATTAATGAACTTCTCAAGAAAGATTTCAAATGGGCTTCGTCTCGAGAATGTCAAAAAGGCTTTGAAGAAGTGAACACAATGTTGAGCTCTTACGTGCTGCTCACACAATTCAACCCCGATCTGAAGATTGTCGTTGCAGCGGACGCCTCCAACAATGGAATTGACGCCATAATTTCACACATCTTCCCCGATGACACAGAAAAGGCTATTTGTCATGCAGCAAGGTCACGAACTTCTGCGGAACGCAAGTACGGACAGATCGAGAAAGGAGACCTTGGATATCATCTTCGCTGTGAAGAAGTTTCATAAGATGCTTTATGGCCGCCATTTCAGCCTTCTAACGGACCATAAGCCCCTTCTTGCAATTTTTGCCTCAAAAAAGGCATTCCTGTGTACTCAGAAAACCGTCTTCAGCGATGGGCTACTATGCTGCTAGGCTACATCTTCGATATCCGGTACCAGTCTTCCACAAACATAGGCCAGGCAGACGCACTCTCACGCTTAATCAACTCACGGACTAACGAGCATGAGGACACGGTCATCCTATCCGTCTCCGTTGAGTCAGAGGTTCACAGTCTGTTTATAAATTCCACTCGCGCACTTTCCTGTCACTTTTGAGGAAATCCGAAACCCAAACCAGTAGGATCAACTGTGGAGAAAAGTCATCAATTACCATCGCACCCAGTGGCCCGCAAAACTTTCTGGAGAAATGCAGCAGTTCTACCAACAACAATATTATCTCTCCACCGTTAATGACTGTATCCTGTTCTATGAACGTGTCATTGTTCCACAGAAACTGCAACCAAGGTCCCAAATCAGTTTCATTTTGTACATCTGGAAATAAGCCGCATGAAGGCTCTGGCTCGCAGTTATCTGTGCTGGTCCCACATGGACAAAAAATTGGAACAGCTGGCCTGCTCATGCACCAAATACGACTTCACATCCAAGGCACACAGAACGACCACACTCAAGCCATGGCCCGTCCCACAAGCCCCGTGGTTCAGGGTCCGCATTGATTACGCTGAACCGATTAATGGCCAGAAATTCCATATCGCCATCGAAGCATGCAGCAAATGACCGGAAGTCTTCCACATGGAAGGCACGATAACTGGAGCCACAATCAACACTCTTCGGCGACTGTTCAGCAGATTTGGTTGACCCAAAACGTTGATGAGCGATAATGGAGGGCAGTTCGTATCAGCCGCCTTCATCCTATTCTGCAAGCAGTCAGGCATTAATCACTTGCGTTCGCCACCTTATCACCCACAGTTAAACTGACAGGTTAACCGATTCGTCGACACGTTCAAGCGGGCTCTCAAAAAGTCAAAAAGGGAGGGAACAACAGAAGAGTTTATCGAAACATTCCTGCTGACCTACCTTTCGGCCCCAAACCCGAACGCTTCACATGATGTCTCTCCTGCAGAAGCTTTGATGCAGAGAATGCTTCGCTCGCCATTCGACGTAATCCGTTCGCTGCACCTGTTAGTGTTGGGGATGAAACAGCCCATCCAACACCGACGGAAAGACAATTCCGCCGACGCCATGGAGTAAAGCAAGCGTTGTTCCATCCGGGTGAGATGGTTCTGGCAAAGGACTACAGCAACAAGCAGAAAAAGTGGACGCTTGGACGTGTTTACCGGAAGTGCGGTGACGTGGTCTACGAGATTTGAGTCGGATTAGACCATTGGGTTCGCCACGCCAATCAGTTGAAACACGCCTAATTTACTGATGCGCCAAATCCAAGCACAAACCTAGCATTAGAACTACTACTGAACAACTTATATCTTCCAAAAGCAGGGTCAGAAACCACAGTTCCAGTGACAAACCAATCCTCTCAACCACTTAGACGATCTGGTCCAAGAAGAAAGCAAACGGTTCCGTTGCAAGTGAACCCGCGGCTCAAATCGTACGACTCAGCTCAAAGGGGAAGTGTTGGGAGGAGCCATCCTAACCGATCCCCTCACACCGCCCTGACGGCTGTTACCACGCTGCACTATCGATCCATGCATGTAGCATGCGCACATGGTCACACGTGAGCTGACGACAAGATGAGTCATGGTACCAGTTGGGATTCTACCTACTGAGGACCACGAGCTGATGGTCCGATCGCCGTCTGAACTTGAACACGCTCGTACGTTCTTTGTTTGCGGTAAAGTTCACTGTAAGCATACGGCAATACACTTATATCCTACTGCCTTGTTGTTCTGTTCTCCTTTGGGGATTTGATCGATGAATTGTTTGACGGGTGACTATCAATGCTTGTGGCAAGATCATAACACATTTCATACTACTTGTAGTGCTATATATATATCATACATCATATGCCTTGTGCAGTGAGGTACATAAACAAGCAAAACAAGTGCGTAACACTCACTAATGTGGTAAGGATCTCACTCGATCCCATTTGTCCGCCCGCCAGTTACCTACCGGCGATAAACGAACGTTGTGTCATAGGACACATACCATATATATAGCACAAATATGTTGCTAAGAGTGCAACAGGCAAGACGCAGACAGTGTTTCACGGTCATTACCGATCATCAGTACATCATATGCCTTTGTGCAGTGAGGTACATAAACAAAACAAGTACGTAACACTCACTAATGTGGTAGGATCTCCTCGATCCCATTTGTCCGCCCGCCAGTTACCTACCGGCGATAAACGAACGTTGTGTCATAGGACACATACCATATATATAGCACAAATATGTTGCTAAGAGTGCAACAGGCAAGACGCAGACAGCTGTTTCACGGTCATTACCGATCCTTACCACATTAGTGAGTGTTACGCACTTGTTTTGCTTGTTTATGTACCTCACTGCACAAGGCATATGATGTACTGATGATCGGTAATGACCGTGAAACAGCTGTCTGCGTCTTGCCTGTTGCACTCTTAGCAACATATTTGTGCTATATATATGGTATGTGTCCTATGACACAACGTTCGTTTATCGCCGGTAGGTAACTGGCGGGCGGACAAATGATCGAGGAGACCACCACATTAGTGAGTGTTACGCACTTGTTTTGTTTGTTTATGTACCCTCACCGCACAAGGCATATGATGTACTGATGATCGGTAATGACCGTGAAACAGCTGTCTGCGTCTTGCCTGTTGCACTCTTTAGCAACATATTTGTGCTATATATATGGTATGTGTCCTATGACACAACGTTCGTTTATCGCCGGTAGGTAACTGGCGGGCGGACAAAATGGGATCGAGTGAGATCCTTACCACATTAGTGAGTGTTACGCACTTGTTTGCTTTGTTTATGTACCCTCACCGCACAAGGCATATGATGTACTGATGATCGGTAATGACCGTGAAACAGCTGTCTGCGTCTTGCCTGTTGCACTCTTTAGCAACATATTTGTGCTATATATATGGTATGTGTCCTATGACACAACGTTCGTTTATCGCCGGTAGGTAACTGGCGGGCGGACAAATGGGATCGAGTGAGATCCTTACCACATTAGTGAGTGTTACGCACTTTTGCTTGTTTATGCACCTCACTGCACAAGGCATATGATGTACTGATGATCGGTAATGACCGTGAAACAGCTGTCTGCGTCTTGCCTGTTGCACTCTTAGCAACATATTTGTGCTATATATATGGTATGTGTCCTATGACACAACGTTCGTTTATCGCCGGTAGGTAACTGGCGGGCGGACAAAATGGGATCGAGTGAGATCCTTACCACATTAGTGAGTGTTACGCACTTGTTTGCTTGTTTATGTACCCTCACCGCACAAGGCATATGATGTACTGATGATCGGTAATGACCGTGAAACAGCTGTCTGCGTCTTGCCTGTTGCACTCTTAGCAACATATTTGTGCTATATATATGGTATGTGTCCTATGACACAACGTTCGTTTATCGCCGGTAGGTAACTGGCGGGCGGACAAATGGGATCGAGTGAGATCCTTACCACATTAGTGAGTGTTACGCACTTGTTTGGCTTTGTTTATGTACCCTCACCGCACAAGGCATATGATGTACTGATGATTGGTAATGACCGTGAAACAGCTGTCTGCGTCTTGCCTGTTGCACTCTTAGCAACATATTTGTGCTATATATATGGTATGTGTCCTATGACACAACGTTCGTTTATCGCCGGTAGGTAACTGGCGGGCGGACAAATGGGATCGAGTGAGATCCTTACCACATTAGTGAGTGTTACGCACTTGTTTTGCTTGTTTATGTACCTCACTGCACAAGGCATATGATGTACTGATGATCGGTAATGACCGTGAAACAGCTGTCTGCGTCTTGCCTGTTGCACTCTTAGCAACATATTTGTGCTATATATATGGTATGTGTCCTATGACACAACGTTCGTTTATCGCCGGTAGGTAACTGGCGGGCGGACAAA
This sequence comes from Schistocephalus solidus, assembly GCA_017591395.1. NCBI lineage: Eukaryota > Metazoa > Platyhelminthes > Cestoda > Diphyllobothriidea > Diphyllobothriidae > Schistocephalus > Schistocephalus solidus. The sequence goes on from WEDG01006502.1 coordinate 17,354, forward strand.
TGGGATCGAGTGAGATCCTTACCACATTAGTGAGTGTTACGCACTTGTTTTGCTTGTTTATATACCTCACTGCACAAGGCATATGATGTACTGATGATCGGTAATGACCGTGAAACAGCTGTCTGCGTCTTGCCTGTTGCACTCTTAGCAACATATTTGTGCTATATATATGGTATGTGTCATATGACACAACGTTCGTTTATCGCCGGTAGGTAACTGGCGGGCGGACAAATGGGATCGAGTGAGATCCTTACCACATTAGTGAGTGTTACGCACTTGTTTTGCTTTGTTTATGTACCCTCACTGCACAAGGCATATGATGTACTGATGATCGGTAATGACCGTGAAACAGCTGTCTGCGTCTTGCCTGTTGCACTCTTTAGCAACATATTTGTGCTATATATATGGTATGTGTCCTATGACACAACGTTCGTTTATCGCCGGTAGGTAACTGGCGGGCGGACAAATGGGATCGAGTGAGATCCTTACCACATTAGTGAGTGTTACGCACTTGTTTTGCTTATATATATATATATATAGGACACGGAATCAGATGATTCCGTCATGACTTTTAAGGGTCAGACCCCAAAATTTCAATGAAATTGCTTTGGTGGAAGATAATCAACCACTGTGAAATAACCCCGTAATGACCATTCTACAAACAAATTATTACTACAATTAGTATGAATCTTATATGGCACAGATGTTACTACGAACTTACGACATAGGTTGTAGCTGAAAGGCCAGACACATGTTACGCTGATGTTTCTGCGTGATGCAGAAACGAGGGGTTCGGCTCCTCAGTAGGTCTCCCAAGCGTTCTCTATGCGGTTACTGGTATATGGACTCCAGAGAATAATCTGGGAAATAATTTCTGAAAGTATTAAGTTCCGGACATGGAGTCAGTTGATCCGGACATGACTTTTGAGGCTCAGACCCGAAATTTTAATTAACATTTGGGTCGATGCCCATCAACATCTGTAGAATAACAACGTAATGCCCATTCTACAATCCAGTAGTACTACAAGTAGTATGAAATTTGTTATGATCTTGCCACAAGCCTTGATAGTCGCTCTTCAAACATCGCATCGATCACTTCCCCTATGGAGAACTTAACAGCAAGGGCAGAAGGATATATGTGTATTGCCGTATGCTACCATTGAACTTTAACGCAAACAAAGAACGTACGAGTGTGTTCAAGTTCGGACGGCGATCGGCCCAATCAGCCGTCAGGGCGGTGTTAGGGATCGGTTAGGATGGCTCCTCCCAACACTTACCCCCTTTGAGCTGAGTCGTACGATTTGAGCCGCGGGTTCACTTGCAACGGAACCGTTTGCGTTCTTCTTGGACCCAGATCGTCTAAGTGGTTGAGAGGATTGGTTTGTCACTGGAACTGTGGTTTATGACCCTGCTTTTGGAAGATATAAGTTGTTCAGTAGTAGTTCTAATGCTAGGTTTGTGCTTGGATTTGGCGCATCAGTAAATTCGGCGTGTTTCAACTGATTGGCCTGGCGAACCCAAAGGTCTAATCCGACTCAAATCTCGTAGACCACGTCACCGCACTTCCGGTAAACACGTCCAAGCGTCCACTTTTTCTGCTTGTTCCTGTAGTCCTTTGCCAGAACCATCTCACCCGGATGTAACAACGCTTGCTTTACTCCATGGCGTCGGCGGAATTGTCTTTCCGTCGGTGTTGGATGGACTGTTTCATCCCCAACACTAACAGGTGCAGCGAACGGATTACGTCGAATGGCGAGCGAAGCTTTCTCTGCATCAAAGCTTCTGCAGGAGAGACACCATGTGAAGTGTTCGGGTTTGGGGTCGAACGGTAGGTCAGCAGGAATGTTTCGATAAAATCTTCTGTTGTTCCCTCCATTTTTGACTTCTTGAGAGCCTGCTTGAATGTGTCGACGAATCGGTTAACCTGTCAGTTTAACGGTGGGTGATAAGGCGGCGAACGCAAGTGATTAATGCCTGACTGCTTGCAGAATAGGATGAAGGCGGCTGATATGAACTGCCCTCCATTATCGCTCATCAACGTTTCGGGTCAACCAAATCTGCCGAACAGTCGCCGAAGAGTGTTGATTATGGCTCCAGTTGTCATGCCTTCCATGTGGAAGACTTCCGGTTATTTGCTGCATGCTTCGATGGTGATAAGGAAGTTCTGGCCATTTGATCGGTTCAGCGTAATCGATGTGAACCCTGGACCACGGGTCTTTTGGGGCATGGTTTGGGTATGGCTGGCTGAGGACGGCTTATAAGCCAAAAATGGCGGTTTCTTTCTCCATTGTCTTTTTCGGTAATTTCATTATGCCTTAATGGCTTGCCGCTCAGCGGCTGCTGACGGGGCTCTAAAGTGAGACCCAAGGCACAACGGGACGAGGGAGTATGTTAATCGATCTGTGAGCGCCCTACTACCATTGTTAATATTCCCAATCGAAAACGGTAAGACAACGAGGTCGTGGTGCAGTGGGTAGAGCGTAGGACTTCTGCCCAACAGGCCAATTGATATGAGCCACCGTGGTGGAACATAGTTTAAAAATGCAGACTGAAAAAAAAAAACTTCTTTTGATTTTTAGGAGAAAAAACTGTCGGTCCGCTGCGGGTCGAACCAAGTGAGAACGTTTAGAGACCACGTGGACCATGACAACCAGGTTCGGTTGGTGCGAGCACTCACGGTGTGCATATAGTCCAGCAGGGAATACCTCTGGGACCTTCACATGGTAATCATGGGAAGAGCTTGAGCCCTAGGATATAAATAGTATATAAATAAATGCTACTTTAATATAGCAAGTAGTATTCTAAATGTGATTTTTTGGCGTATCCCTTGCAGCTCTCAGTTCGTATTATAGCATGCACTGCTATATCGATCCGAGCTTCGCTTAAAAGCCTCTAGGGATTCCTACATAACGACATCCACAGGAAGATTATTCAAGCTTTGACCAATCTTTTGGAGAAAAGGTACTTCCGAGTGTTCAGCCTAGCCCCCGTCACACGTACTTGGAGAAGATTACCTCTCAATTTTGTTGTTGCTAACTCGAGGAAATCGCGTGATACAAGACATCAGTCCTGAAAGCGTAATATGCGGAATATTAGCATCAGATCTCCTCGAAACTGTCTATAGCGCAAGGGAAAGAGATTGAGATGAGAAGGCTGTGTTGCATAAGGCTTTGAGCCCGGTCCAAGGACAAGTTTGGTTGCTCGCCTTTGGACCTTTTCGAGGATGTTGCTGTCCTTCTCCGCCCAGGGTCTCCAAGCTTAGATAGCGGACTCCAACTGCGGTCGACTGAAGGTTCTGAAAACTTTTGTGAAGCAGTCTTCATTGAAAGCTTAAAAATCACGTTTTACGAGGTACAGAACTGGCATCGCTGACTTCGCTACCTTTGCGCAATGCAGGGAGGGTTTAAGCGAGGGCGTGATCCAGACTCCAAGGTCATTTTTGGGCATCCACTTCCTGCAGTGGTACGTCCTTTGGTTGATATATAAATATAAATATATACAAATATCCTTCATTAGCATTCCGTGCATGAAAATAAATTTTCAGAGCAACTGTTGAAAAATTATCAGCACACATAAAATCCGCGATAGAATGAAGCCATGAAAGTCACAGCGCTATATAGCAAAGAATTACTGTATTTACATGACCCAATTGCGAAAAACGTATTTGTCTCGTTGAGATTCGAACCCACGACTACAAGGGGAAGGCTTTAGTACAACCGATTGCTGTAACCACCAGAGCTAGGAGCATTCAGTGAGAAGCCTGAATTTGATCACACTTAGGTCTAGTTACCCGTACTGCGTACTGAAGCATTAAAATCCACCCAATGTGGTATAAGTAACTTAAAGCCCATGTGGGATTTCATAGGCAATCAATCTAGACTCTAGCACGTAGTTGCCAGGCGAAATTAATTTATAAGGGTTTTGGCAGATTTGGATGATTTGTTTGACCCAATTGTAAAAAAAACTCTGTGGCCTCGATCTACAACAGCAAGGTTTTTCACAGTTAGTTTAAAACGAATTCCTAAAATCTGCCAACTATCCCTATTGCATGCTGTATCGTCAGAGGTGTGACCGGCTCCTCCTGCTTGTTCTCTGTGAATGGTTAGAGAGGCAGCAACTGAAGAAAAGCTCTATGTGATCCGCATCTTGCAAATTGGGTCCTTGCTGTTTTTACAAGGAACCCACAGGTGCTTTACTTCACACCGTAGGGTATTGCGCTAAGCCTACGCTGTATATACATGCTTTTTTATCATGATTTCGTCTCAATGGAGTTTGAATAAGTGTAGTTATTATGTTATTTCTATTAGGATTAATGAAATTACTCCAAGATCCTTATGATATATTTTTGTATTTTGCGGCATCTAGAAGCAAATGGTGAACCCTCACAAGCCTCTTTCAAGCCAACCAATTTCGATGTTTGAAATTGCTGTGTTCTCCATCTTTTCAGACCGAAATCCGTTTTTTTCAGTTTGTTGATTTTTTTCTTACTCTCATGCGTTGCATGATGCAGCAAGATACTCATCCTGTACACTGAGACCTGAAAGTCGTTCAACATCGGTCATTCGCGTAAACTGAACAAGCAGCCACACTTTGCTTCCAGACACGACACATTTAAACCATATTTTCATGGAAAAGCTGTGTACATGTGCCTTTCAGAATCTCCTTTTAAACGTCACCGTTTTGTAGGTGCGCTGCTGCGTATAAACTTTTAGATTTTGCCGTATGCTGGAATTAAAATTACAGACATTTTCGACAGGTGACTAGTATTTCGTTGAGTATGCGTTTCCCTTATAAACATTTAATGTGGATCAGCGTTTCAATAGCGGTTTTGGGCACTCTCTTTCTCCAAGAGATGTCTAAACGTCCCGCTTTAGGAACAGCATCACTTACCCCCTGGGGCTATAAAGATGCCCAAACAAATTGCCAGGACCGTGTTCTTAGAATTCCGACCGTGGAACGTAAATGCACCACTCACGGTAAAAACTCAAATAAATAACAGAAACCTAACCCCCGCCCCTGCTGCGAAACGTTTGCAGGCTTCAGTGGCGAATCCGCACACTAGCAGCCCAGAAGGCTCATGGTCCTGTTGGATAATCCGAGGAGCAACCGGTCGTAATGGAGCCCAGCACTAGTCGCTCGGGATCTGGCGCGCCACATGGTGCACACCGGTGCTCTCAACAAGATCCGATTCTCTAAATATGCCTCTTATTATCCAAGGTAGAGTTCCTGTGTCAACATTAAATATTAATCAGCATTTCGGCGTGCTTTGTGAGCAATGTAGGTTTCTGTATGTATGCTAAGTGCGCTTTTTTCCCGCAGCTGGGGCATGAAACTATCGTTTCATAATTGATTTTGAAATGGAAAGCATTTCTACTTTCAGTTTTATGAGGATAATATCCTGTGAAGCGGACATTGCCTTTTTACTCTCGCAAAGAAGCTTTACTTGAGGCAGTACAGAATCCGCTATATGCACTTGGCCTATCTCACAAAGCGTTTACAGAAACTCTGAAATGTGTTTTCTACTAAAATGGATTACTTGAGTGCCCTTGTTAGGGTGAGCATTATGCAGCGAAAACGAGATTTGCATGAGATTTTATTTTTGCCTGCTGCAAAATCACACAGATATAAACTTTGCTATTCTGAGATTTTCAAGACTGTGAACTCTCCGTTTATTCAGAATCATTTCTGTCTTTTAAATATTACAGTTGATTAAGTATTTGCAATGGTCCATATCCGTTGAAAAATTTCGTGAGCCGCGTAGAAATTCTTCTTAAACATCCCAAAGAACTGTATGATTTTCCCTACACGGAAAGCATGCAGTGTGCATTTTGGAAATTCTAAGTGCACGTGCAACTGCAGATCGGATTCAAATCAAAAATATGACCTTTTTCCCGGTAACACCTTTGAAGAGGATGTGCCATGCTAAAACTTGGCCCAAACATGTTTTAATAGGGCTTTCTGTAAAATATATTTTAATGTGTCAGTACGTCAAAAATCCATGGGAGAACTTCATGTTACATAAGGGATCTTGTTTTACCAAGTGTAATTTTCGTGCTTGGCAGCAAAGAAACTCTTTCAAAGGCTTGCATCCTGACGAAACGGAAATATAGTGAGATTATGCTGCAAGTCAATCAGTTTTCAAACCCCATCTGAATTATCTTTCCTAATTCATAAAATAATAGTTCAGGATTTCCGTCAGCATTTAATGAAAACAATTATCTAATGTAAGTAACAGCCGAGGAGAATGGAAGTTTAATTTTTTTAAATTTCTTGATCGGAAGGGGTGCTAAAACGCTCAGCGGGACAACAGTGTACTTCAGACAAGCAATTAGTACATCTTATTCCCACAACTCTTTACAAACTTAATAAACACCATAAGGAAGAGACTTTTACAATTATTCATATGCAATAAAAGTGATTACGGCTTAGGTTATGATTTTTTGGGCAAGGACGTAATGTGCCACCCCACTCAGGGAACAAAGGATAGATTGGTGTGTACTACGGGACCGGTGGTAATAAAGGTTTTATGCGTGGGGTTAAATGATGACAAGAAGAGCGTGACAAGGGTGTAATGCTCAAAAATGTTCTATGTTCGCTAAACTTTTTAAAAAGGGTTATTTATGGCCTTTAAACCGAGCGGGAAAATTGAACACTTATGCTAATCAATGTCGAATTACGAAGGGTAAGGGTGTTTATCCCCATTGCGTGATTTGCACAAGGTCGAAGATCAAGGGGGTGGTCTGAAAAATCACATTGCAGGGCTAGAATTGACAAGTAAGCCCTTGTACCAGAACCCCAGGGCAGTTTTTTTAGTGAGTGTAGGACGATCCACAACGGAATCAGACTGGGAGGTGAAGTGAGTTCTGGTTACCTGTCGTTGTATCGAACTATTTCTTCGGAAATTATTCTTTAATGTCCTGTAGTACACTATTGATTTGTGTTATCCTATTTGTGGGCGCTGACTGTAAACCCGTATTAAACGCTGACCTATCCTTTGTTCCCTGGGCGGGGTCGCATTTTGCACGATTTTTTGTTTTCCTAAGATAAATGGAACAAATGCATAGTGACATCAATCAAAAAGATAAATTTTCAAATATACCACCGAGGACAATAGTCTTTAATTCGCACTAGGTTTTGAAATCATAACGAAAGGTGTGCAATTTTCATTGAATCTCAGAAAATGAGAAAACTTTAAAATAAGCGCCTACAATGTGCTGCAATGAAAAAAACATACCTCAGCTATCGTACTTGTGATAACTTAAAGCAGAGCAAAACTGTATGCTTTCCTGTTGAACTTGTAATAATTTAGTCTTGACCCAATCTCGCGTCCAAGGGATGTGTATTAATATGCTCAATATCATTTACGCACATACAGTCGCTACTACACAAATTTAGGATATGCGTTCCCTGAAAATGCAAATCGTATTATGATGTTCAGCAATAGGTAAATCAAATAAAATCGTTGCGATTACATTACCCGTTTGTGTCGTTCGCGAGAGTTTCACTCATCTGAATGGTCTTTGGAATAAGGTTCATTCATATGCACACGTGGCTAATTGATCTGTCCAAGAAAAGCCTTAGCACGAAATATAGAGCAGGAGGTAATTGCTCCGATTCCTGGACAGTGGGTTAGAAAACCATGACGTATGCAGGACGTGGCTCACGCGACTATCACCTCTGAAAAGAATTTGGGCCTCATTAAATTTGATTGTGTGACCGGTTCCCAGTGATCTAGCCACGACTAGAGAGTTGCATATATTCATCCTCACTACTGCTGCATGTTCGGTCATTAACGTTCCAAATGAACGTAAAATTTTATCCAATGTGATTTTTGCATCAACAATGTGTTAGGTCTGTTAGTTGACTCGAAACAAATTTGAAATGGCAACGGGTCTTTAACCTCATTCAGTGGCGTCACCTTTGACAGAAAACTTGTATCACCAAGATTTTAACTGTGTCGGATTGGTTTCTGACGCAGCAGCCAAACATTTGAGGTGAAAAAGTCTCTTTTCTAGTCTTTGAGCGTCAGATGAGATATTCATCGTTTTGAAACTAAAAAGGTTCCAGAGTCACATGCCACCTTTTTCTGGGATTGATTTCTCGAACACAGTGAACGTACAAACGTGCAGAATTTTCCTGGCCCTTCGAAGGTAGCCTCATGCAACTTCAGGCAAACGTACTGCGTCGGCTACTCCTGTCCTTCGCTCGCGCTACGACGATTGCTTAGAACAGGAATCAACCAGATCAGTCGACTTAAGCTCTTGCTCCGCCGATAGAACTCATTTCCTTGGTTGATAGGAATTCACCGAGCAGTTACGTAACCCACTCATCCCGTTATTCCTTGGGGTTCACTCTCGAACCCCACAGGTAGCCGCAGAGTGGCTAGGGTCAAAGGCAGAAGAACATTACTGACAAAGGCCAATGAGATTGAAATGGCCGTTTCTGGCTTATTGGCCGTCCTCCGCCAGCCATGCCCAAATCCAGGTGTGGCACCACTCGGGTCACGAAACCGCGACCTGTTGATAAGCAGTCTAACACTCCAATCATTTAGCCATGGGCTCGTGGTCCTGCCAGTTTTAGATGGGGATGTTCACGTTGGTTAATAGCGCCCAGCGGTCGGTTATTTGTCTCTCAAATCGTTTAGATTTTCATCAAATAATTTAATGATCTCATAAATTGCATGTGCTTTGTATAAAGGACTTAAGAGAACTTGGAAGAGGGATATATTTGATTTGAATTTCAAAGAATCACAAATAAGCTGGCAGCACTACTTTATCCCTGTCCTTGTAAAAATCCTTTTGCAGGTTGTATTATTTCAAATACATGAGGCAGATTATGTCCTTTGCGACATCGCTATTTGGATGGGGCAAAATTAATCTTGTCCTATTGCACTTTGCACACCAACATAGGTTAAAAAACTTGTTTATTCAAACTAACAGTAATTTCAATAGTTTCTGTAACTGCTGGAGTTTTCATTTGATTAAGTGATGCTTCAGGGTACACGATTTTGGTTCTCCTTATTTCGACTTAACTTTTAAGGGATGAAGTTTGAAAATAATTCAGCAACTTTCGAATACATTTTGTATTCGTATATGATAAGAAGCTTTATTTATCCCCACCTTGAAGTTTTCTTATTGTGGTTACTTTTTTATTAAATTACTTTTTTAAATCATTCTGAGGACCTCAAACTGACAAAACGGCTAAATAAATCGTGTAACAAATATTTATAATTATATGGAGAGTGCAGCGAGAACATGTTAGGTAGCAGAGCCAATTCTCGACTGGTTGTACCCCGGTTGATTTCCGAGATAAAAATGAGCAGTCGCTGGTTTCGGAACATTACATATTCAATTTCAAAAAGGAAATCTTTTAGTTTTATGCAATAATTTTATAGCCTTGGCAACTCCTTTACAACTGATTTCCATTTAATGGATGTTTCAAAAATAACAAATACTTAGCTGACGTCCAAAGGTGACCTTCTAACGAACCAATTAGTAAACCTTTGAAAGTAAACAATGAACGACTACGAAATGAAATGACTGACTGAGTCGCACGCTTTCTGAATATCTAAGTGCTCGCCTAGGTAAACATCACACGTTGGAAGCGTGCTTGACAGATGTGATAAGACATAAACTTATGGTCGACAGAGGAGCAGGTTTGGCTAGTAAACCTTAACACTTTTGGTTCGGGCAGTTTAATTCGGAATTCGTGGATAAATGTATCGTGAAATTTTACGCTTAACTTCGCAAAACAGCCATATATTTGAAAATTAAGCACCTTATGTTTGGACACGCGAGCTTCAAGAAAGTTTCACGAAGCATTCTTATGGTGATGTAAATTCAGAGGACTCCAACAAATTCTCACATTTTGCTTATTGCTAAAATCATAAAACTTAAAGTTGGATATGTCACGCGTGCTGAAAGCCTCAAGGGCTTCCCATTATTTTTGGTGATCCTCACAGTATCAATAGAATAACGGAAATCCTCAGCAGTTATTCAACCACTTCTGACTGTTTTAGTGGTTGAAAAGAAGTAGATGCGATCGCTGGGACAAGAGCTTAATTTGTCTGACGTTTCGGATTCCAGCTCAAATCCATCATCAGGGACGGTATCTGATCCGGGTAATTTGTACACGGGGAGTTGCAGTATTTATAGGATGCCGTCGCTATGCTACTGCACGCCTACGGCAATTAACAGCTCCCCTTTAACGATGACGACTGCGCTATAGTGCGTTAATTCTTTGATGGCCGGCATACGGGTCGTTATCCGCTGAAATTTCGTCATTCGGGTTAAAGGGTGGCGTGATGCTCGGCCATCTGGCTCACCGGCACTGGCATTGGAAAATGTGTTCGCCTGAGCGCTCCCCGAGAGGCCGATCGTTCTGGCCAAACTGAGTCTCAACATCGAATATGCGTTGAGGGAGGTCATTGCACATAGACTGAGGGCCTGTAAACCATGATACAAGCAACTCGCGGCTCACGCGATTATCACCTCCTGCGAGAATATCGGCTTCGTCCAACTTGAACTTGTGGCCGTTTCTCGCCGCAACTTGCGAATTGGCGTCGTTTTGCCGCACTACTGCCGCAGGTGTGCAGCAGCATAGCGACAGCATCCTATAAATACTGCGAATCTCTGTGTATGAAGTACCCGTATCTGATACTGTCTCGGATGATGGGTTCAAGTTGGAATCCGAAACTTCTGGCGAATAAAGCTCTTGTGCCATCGATCGCATCTACTTCTTCGCAATTACTTCCTTGGACCCGCATTTTCGCTTGTATCGGCAGTTTTAGTGGTGTTTATCATGGAATTCGTATGAAGGAGATACGATCACTGAAACAAGAGCTTACTGGCCTGGCGTTTTGGATTATCACGCGAAACTATCACCAGCAACAGAGTAATTCCATTAACCTAAAAGTTCCTAGTTCGCATCATGGATATCAGCGTTTCTCGTTAAACATCGGTTCAATGAATAATCTGTGCTGTTATTAACTCTGAGCCCATTTCCGGTGGACGCAAGCATTATCATTAACATTATTCGTATCCAGCTAGAAGGCAATGAGTACTAAATACTTACAAGAGCGCATTTAATTAGTCGTGAGTTCTACACAATTTCATCAACTTACCCAGTTGCCCTTGAGAGTTATTTTCAAAGTATGAGAAAAGCATTATAAAGATTTGATGTAAGTCTTGAAGTAGAGGCAAAGAGGGAGAAAAACGCTTCTTTGCTGCTTGAATGTTTCTTCGGTAAATAAAATGTCTTTTCAACGTAATATTTCAGCTGCTAATGGCCACCTGCATTTAAAATTACCAGGATAATGTGAATGCCAAGGGGTGAGGGAAACATAACTGAATTACACTAATTAAATCTGTAGTGAGTCGTTTTGAGAATAGAGCGAATCGTCATGCGGTTGCCCTGGGAACTATAACGTCAAACTCAGTGATCTGCTATCTAGTAGCACAGCTAACAGACTCGAATGCTGTGCTATGCGCTAAATGCCACGGCTTTTAAGGGGAGAAATTCATCTTCTCTAAATGGTGAATAGTCCGACTGTAATAGCGCCTTCCCTAGGTGGCCACTGTGACAAGCCACTCAGTAGGATATGAGCCGCCCTCCTTTTCTTGCTGTGTGAAAATCTGGTCCATTGTGTGCGAACCATGGTGTGCGGTGTCACGCCTAGTAACAGAGAATGCCGTAGCACAGATTGAACTCATGGGTGGTAAGTCTCATGCAGAACGAATTTAACCCCACCGGTTCAGTCAATAGCGGTAGCGTGTAAGGACTTGGTCCCCATCAGCTTTCGCGTGTCGCCAAGCCCCTGCCGCCATACAGGACACCTCAGTCGATGCATTCGCCATGAGACAGAGGCAGAGTCGCGACATCGGCACTCAGACGGCTCAGTTGCAGTGGGGCCCTCTTCAGCCCACTCCTTCATGGTGCGGCTCTCCACAGCCCAGCACTCCTTGGCGCGGCCCTCCACAATCTCCTCGACGCGGGAAGTGGAGGCAACAACATGGTCGTCAGACCCGCCCTTCGTCTTCCCTAGGTTTTCATGTGATCACCTCAGGTGAGGAAGAAGAGACTGAACATGACAAAAATACCGAGGAGAATTTAGACTCATCGCTTTGGACCCTAAACTGACAAATTTCGATATTAAATTTAGAATCGAAAAGAGTTTTTATTTTTGGCAAACCTCTTCCCCCGGTTAACACAATTATCAAAGATCTATCCCTAAACATAAATTCTATTCGCATGGCTGCGTGTTAATCTAGAGACAAATTAAAACCATTAAAAACGCTAGTGGCAAGCATTATGCACAAATTATTAGTAGTTTTTCGGGGTTATAGTTATGAAATCGCCAAGATACATCAACAGTTCACATCGCCAATCACCTAGGGGGATAAAAAAAAAGATTTTTAGAGCAAGGAGGTTCAATCAACTGAAACGGCATTGCATTTGCAGTTAAAAGAAGTAAAAGAAGTCATTCCAATGGAAATTTGATCGGTAATAGACAAAGCTTTGTAAGAGTTATAAAAAAGTCCGAAAAATAGCCTTAAATTGCGAGTAGAAGGATGAACATAAGTTAAACTAGTCTTTCGATCATTCACTTCAAATTAAAAATTACGTAACAGATGACAGTTGATTCTTATTATTATCCACTAATTTTATCTGTATGAATCGATGAGCACCGCAGATTTTTCATTACCTGGGAAATATGCGAAGCCATAGACCTGACGCAAATCTGCCCATGGAAAATGTATGCTTTTAAAATAATATTCTGAATTTAACAATGATAATGAATATAAAGGTATTTAAATATTATGACTCCGTAGCATACTCGTAGTTTATCATAAACATGAATGCTTACTGATGTGATGTAAAGGTCCCTAGGTTTTGAGCTGATTCAATCCTTTCCAATTTTTTTTAAGTGAGGCAGCAGTACTTAGGGGATCGTAATATTAATCATCGTTCAGTATAATTAGTAGGTATTTCTATCACAAGAGGGTAGCTGCTTCGAATTGCAATTATTTTGGCTAGAAACCACAAGCAATAACAATGACTGCCTAAAAAATGGATAAAGAACTTCATTTCGGACGATATCCTACAGTACCATATACTTTTTTGACAGTATATTTAATGGGTATTTCTGTCACAACGGGATGCCGGCTTCCAAATGCGATTGTTTTGGCTTAATTTTGAAACTGTACGCAATAAAAAATGACCACTTAAGACAAATGAATATTCAACTTGATTAATGATGATTGCATGCAATAACATATAGTTCATTTGACGCAGTTCTGGAAAACGTGGTGGGATCGCTCTAGCCAACTGAGCTGTGAGACCCCACCAGGAGCCGCGAGTTTAATCACACTTAGGTCAAATTATGCGTCCAACATACTGCATTATGTGGAATCCACTAATTCTGATACAGTTAGCTGATTTCATACGCGGAATTTTCTACACGATCAATCTAGCATCCACCAGATGACTTATAGGCAAAAATAATTGGTATAAGATTTTCGCAGCTTTAAATAATGCATTTGACCCATAAGTGAAAAAAATCGGTGGCCTCTTTGGGAGTTGCACAACCCAGCCTGCTGAAATCCACCAAGACTAATAGAGTAGGCAGACCGCCAAAGCACGATTTCCAAATTAAAGTAATTATTCAAATCTGCCAAAATCCCCATATATTCAATACCGTTGTAAGTTATTACTTGAGTTAATAAAAAATTACTTAATGCAAAATTTATTAAATCAATGACTAATGAATGCTAAATATTTTCAATTTTTGTCAGCAACTGTGCCTCTTAGTGACCGCTAGTGATTCGCTGAACATTTTGTAACACAAATGCTCGCATTTCGTAAACTGAACTAGTGTACATGCTTCACATTTACGACTTTCCTTGTTTTACCTTTATATTTCCATTTAATAAAATTCTTCCCACCCTTAAAACCCCTGTTTACGAACCTTACCATATTAGATTCCTCCCAGATTTGGGTTATGTCAGTGGGGTCGTGGTTTAGGCTCCACCGAAAAAAGTATTAAAGACGGGCCTTAAATGTTAAAAACAATGTTAAAACCTTAGAACTTAGACTTTTAAGGAGCACATTTATTAGCCTGGTAAGGAAGAAACTGTTGTACTATTTTTCATAGGTATGTAAAGTGACCGTGAAATCAGATACATGTATCTGAGAAACAGACATTTGTGACTCCTTAAAATCCAGTTTTTCTTAAAAGCGACGAAATTAAAATGAGTACTTTAACCGTTTCCTCGCAACGAAGCAGATCTGAATAATTCATTCAGTCCAATTTTTAAAAACTCGGCAACCTCGGTGGGATTCGAACCCAAGACACCAAGGGAAGCCAACACCCTCGCCAACCTAGCTACGAGGCCTCCACCGGGAGCCGCGAGTTTAATCACACGTGGGTCAAGTTATCCGCCCAGCCTACTGCAATGTATGGAATCCACCTATTCTGATACAGTAAGCGAACTGCCCAAGCAGGATTTCCTAAGCAATCAATCTAGAATCCACCAAATGACTACTAGGAGTTTTGGAGTTTTGGCCGAGTTGAATAAGTCATTTGCACCATGGTGAAAGTTTATAAAAACTGCGTCAAATTGATTTTTTAAACTTTTTGAAACATCCATTTGAATACGTTCTTATAAAATAAAAAAATTGGTGCCCTTTCTTTTGCTTGTTGAATAGCAGAGCACATTTCCTTTAAGATATGTAGTCGATCAAACATATCTTATAGAAGACATTTGGATAAATCATTCGAGATACAAGCATTTGGAATTTTTCAGGTTGAATGCACGGAATCACGCAACGTCACATGTCATGTCGTTTACCAGGTGGGATTGCATTGTATCTTCAAAGAATATAACGTAGTACTTAAACTCGAAGATTCCTGGGCACTTTGGAAGGGTAACGGGATGCACACCCCTTGACTTGGATACATTTACCGATAAAATGTGTCTGATGAAACGACCTGTTTTAACTCCATGTATTCGAGTCTCAGGTATTTTAAATTGTTCACATATCACTATGACCAACTCAGTATTATGCTTCGTAATTGAATAACAGTTAAAATTTCTTACGTCTAACGCTACTCCATCTGAATATTATTTTGCAAGTAAATGTTGAATTTGAAAATTATAAGCAAAAAATTTCTAAAAATACAAGTCAAATGTTTTAAGAAAGAATTGAATGCAAGGAACGTGTAACTGATTTCCTTTAATTCAGCGCATTTGCGGAAAAATGCGTGCAATATTGAACACGCAATGTTTCTCAAATGTAAAAATGATCATTTATTGAGTAATGGATATGCAGCATCTTAATATTATGTCATCAAATTAGAAGGTTTCAAGTCTCCCTGATATTTGTTGGTTATGTTCTGTTATCTATATTACTAGCCGCGGTTCGGCTGCTTGCAGTGATCGATTGAGAGCTCAAAGGCAGAACAGGACGAGTGAGCCCTGTAACCACCCATGTGCATGTCTTAAATTGAAACCGACAAGACTAAGAACGCGCGGTGCAATGCATAGGGCGTTAGGCTTCTAACCAACAGGTTGCGAGTTCAAGCCTCCGGTGGGGCACAACCGGGATTGGCTACTGATGGCTAATAATCCAGAAACGATCATTCCACTCTCCCTGGTCTTTGTTGGGAATGTCCCCCTGCCTATACTATAATCTGCGGTGCTGCTGGCCTCAAACGAGACTCCCGAGGCGGAATGGGACGAGTGAGCCCTGTTACCGATCGGTGAGCGCTTATCCATCCAGTAGGAGACTTACGTCCGCATCCTCCCTACTCATCCTCGGTGAGAAGGTCGGCACTGGTAATTAGAACTTCCTTGAGTCATTGTATTAGTTTCGCATATTGACAAACCAGCATCTGTTGTAACATCTTTCGATACTTTCTGCAGTAGACAATGCAGAAAAAGTTTGATGTCAAGTTCAAGCAGATGTGAAGGGTTACCCAGTGGAGCCGCGAGAAGGGGAGGAAGTTGTTTGAACTAAGCTGAATGATACTCGTGGGCACTAGCGGCAGCAGGAATAAAGAAGAGGTGACGATGACAATCAGGAGGCCGTGGGTTAGTTTGACCCGTCGTACAATACTGCATTTGGAACGGGTACTCGCCCAGTGACTATCAGTCCGCACAGTCCCCTTGTACTGCTGCTGCTGCTGCTGCTGGTGCTGATGCTTCTGCTGCTATCTGGACTGCTCTTAACGATCCGTCTGCCTGATACCATGGCTAATCTGCCGACTGCAGATAATGAGAATTATCAGCGGGATGAGCGTGACCATGATGCTGTTGGTGGAGGAGTGTATATGGTAAATCTATGCCAGCCCACTCTGCTCCGCATTCTCATTTCCCAGGTGGGAGATCAGAGGCAGTCATATCAAGATAAAAAATTAAGAGGAGACATCTATCGGGTGATTAGTTACCCTTCCGTTCCCCTACTGTTTGTTGGGAACGGGACAGCAAATGACCAGGAAGCGCTCCACGCCGATGAGTGCAAACAACCAATTCTTGAAGCATTCGAGAATATTCACGAACGAAAGGATGAGCAGGGAGATAATCGTCTACGGAACAGATTGAATTCTGGTCCTCCGATAAGAAATCATTCATTCGATTTATCGATCTTGCGCCGGCATGCAGAGCCCTGCACATTCACATCCGGACTGGCGTTATTGGTGCTCGGTTGTTCCCTTCCCTCTATAGTTTTTGTTTGTTTTGTTGCCACTTTTATCTCTGAAGATCAGAGGGGATATCTTCATCCTACTGAAGAGATGGAAAGCCGACTTGCAATTAACAATTCTTAATGCGCCATCCAAAGTAGTGTTAAGAATTGTAACGAGCATATAAGCATAAATTTTGTTGTGTATCTTATTTGTTGACTGAATTTAATGTTCACTTTCACTTTGTTTAAGAGAAACAGGCTGAATTAGGGAATTTATAAATCACACGGGAGTCTTCGTTTGGGAACTACACTGTGCCCGAAATCAACAATGTTCGCGAGAAAAAGCGCTGTTTATGCACTTCACTTTCACTTTTCTAGTGATAAGCTAAAATACTACGGTTGATACGTTGTTGCTATCTTCGTAAGCACCACAAAAGATAAAAATGTAAATGCACTCTTAACTGCTGTTAATCACGCACATCCGTCTATCAAATTCACGTTAGAGGTCGAAACGTCAGGCTCGCTTCCTTTCCTAGGCGTCCTTTTAAGCCGAAGACCTGATGGTAGCGTCCAAAGGCACGTTTGTCGAAAGATAATCTGGTCTGCACAATATACGAACTTCTGCATTTTCCTACACATCCAACAGAAGCACACAAACGCAACACAAACAAACACAAGTGAGTTCCGTTAGCGATCAGTGAATTTTCATGAACGAAAAACATCTAGTCCGTTGTTTGGCGTAAAGGGCTAGAAAAATTTGTTCGGAAGTCATTATCGAGGAGGATCTTAGAAAGATCCAGGACCTCAATATTGGCATAAAGCCAGTAAAACCCACCGTACTTACTACGAAAAGAAGACCCGGTTTCCTAAAGTCCCCTTTAAAGAAGATTAAGCAAATGAGCTTCCGAGAAGACGCTTTGGCCAAGCCGTTTCACGAAGCCTCCCAGCAACGAGAATTTGGATATTATTATTAACCAACCTGGTTTTACACGGAGGTGAAGATAGGTTGCCAGCTTAAACCACCTTCATGTGCATCTTCTCATTTACTTACCCCGGAGGAACAGGTTTTATTGGTCACACGAGTCGGCACCCTGCCTAAACTGCCCTCTTAACTACACTGGACAGACTGGACGCTTGCTTGGATCGCGAGCACACGAACATAAGCTGGCTCTAAGATCGAGTGATGGATTATCACAAGTGGCTTTCCACACCTTCGAAACAGGTAGCGAGTTTGAACTTCGCAGCCATGGAGATAATCGTCTACGGAACAGATTGAATTCTGGTCCTCCGATAAGAAATCAGTCAATCGATTTATCGATCTTGCGCCGGCATGCAGAGCCCTGCACATTCACATCCGGACTGGCGTTATTGGTGCTCGGTTGTTCCCTTCCCTCTATAGTTTTTGTTTGTTTTGTTGCCACTTTTATCTCTGAAGATCAGAGGGGATATCTTCATCCTACTGAAGAGATGGAAAGCCGACTTGCAATTCACAATTCTTAATGCGCCATCCATGACGAGCAACTCAGTTGGATCCGAGTCACCCTATTTTTCTTGTTGGGTTAAATTCTGGTCCACTGTGCATGCTGGTCACACGCCTAATTGCGGGTTCTCGCCGTGCCATCCACCTCCGGTTGTCTTGAATCTCTCATACCAGACCCCCCTGGTGTGTGAGGAATAGAGAATGTGGTTGATGCCGCGCAAGTCTATTATCAATGTAAACCAATTCACGCTTAAGTCAACGTCCCCACACCCGCCACGGCGTACATCTTTGGTGACGATTAAACGGGCGATATCACACTTGTTGACGAACGCTGACCGATCGCTAATTAACTCCGTGCTGTCTTGAGGCTCACTTTCGATCCCCACCAGCATCCGCACAGCGGCTAGTAGTAGAATAAGCAGAAGGCAGAGCGGAAGGAGTGAGTTCCTTGTAGTGCTTGGTGAGCGTTCGTCAGGGAGTCAATATTTTCGATTTAAACCGGCAAGACAATGGGTCCGTGGCTTAATGGTTAGAACTTTGGACTTCTGATCAACGAATCGCGTGTTCGAGCCTCGGGTGGTGCACCACCTCGACTTAGGTATGACTGGCTGATGACGGCTAATGAGCCAGAAATGGCCATTCCAGTCGCCCTTGTCGTTGCCGGCAATATTCATCTGCCTAGTCAGTAGCACAGCTTGTGCTCATGGTGGGTAAGTCTCATGTAGGATGAAGGTAACGCAGCCCGTTCATTTAATAGTGGTAGTCTATAAAGACTTCAGTATTAAAATAATTTAAGCAGGAGGTGGTCTGCCCTAGATACACCACGAAATGTACCGGAAGCATTTTTGCCTCTTTCTTGCAAAAGTGAAATCCAGAACCGAATGGTTTTCCTCCTGCTTCTCCCTCTCATCCTCCTCATCATAATCCTCATCATTATGGAACGCACAGATGTCAACCGAAAAGAACGATTTGAGTGCCAACTTTTCAATCAAACAGAGCTGTAATTTTTCTTACAACTGGTTTTTGGCAAACCTAATCTCTACTTCTGATGCCACTATTATCGAAGAGCTGTGCCTAAACGTGAAATTCATTTGCCCTGTTATATATTCTTTTTGCAGATGATCGATTCCTGTTCATTTGGAGAAAAATGAAAGAACGGAGATCTTTAACAGCAACTAATGTGAATAAAGGATAAGGGGGGTTTTAGTGACCCAAAGGTGTTGAACTACTGATATTCATCCACAGTTCACACTGCCAATGTGATGATTGAAAATTAAGAGGTCAATATTTTAAGAGCAAATAGTTTCAAATAACTTATAACAACATTGCAAAAGAAAGTATTCCAACGGAAATTGAATCCGAACCAGAGAAATCTTTGTACGAGTTATGCAAAGGGTATTTGAAACAACAGAAAGTTGCGAGTAGATTGATGACCATAATTTGCGATGGACATCTTTTACTGATTCCTGCCAAACTTAGCTTCACAAATTACAGACTAGATGATACTGACTGTCCCTAATTATCATGCTCACATCTCACCTGTACGTACTGATGAGCATAATGTGATCTCTCTTATTTCCCAGTAATGCTTCTTAACGCGATGATTATGCTAATTCATAGTCCAGACGACGATTCGCCTAAAGGGAACATAGACCCGACAACTAATCTTCCTAATTTATAATTTACAGTAGTTAGAACAATAAGGAAATATTGTGACTCCGTAGAATACTAGGTGGCCGAGCTAATGAAATCTCGAATAAGCTGAAATGCGTTTTCCTTTAGGCAGTATTACTTAAGTTGGGTTGTACTATTGAGCATCGTGCGGCACATTCCCGAGTATTTCTGTCTTATCAGGATGTCGGCCTTTGAGTCGTTTATGGCTGGCTTATTGTGATAAAAAATGGCTGCTTAAGTAATACGAATACTTCCCCTGACTTCTGATTATCGATAAAACAAACACGTAAATATCTTTACTCAATAGATAGCATTACACGTGCTGTCATATCCATAGTGTTCTCATAGATCCCAATGAAAATTTCAGTCGTATACACGGTAATAGTTAAAACTTCTTACTTCTAACTTTTCTTCATGTAAATAATCATTTTGAAAGTTTTTGTTAAATGAGCAATTTGTCCGCAACAGAAAAGTTGGTAACGATGCCTTCTATGGCCACCTAAATAGGATACCAGAATAGGAACCACCCCACCCACTTAAAATAGGTGGGTTTGCCCTAAATGACAGGATGGATAAATAATTTCGAGTCTTAACCCTAAGACTAACCCTAAAATGAAACTGAATGCTAAACTACCCCTCCATAAACCTAAACCCCGCACTTAACATGACCTAAAGCCTTGACCCCTAACCTAATCCTGATCCTTACCCAAACCCTGACCTTAACCTTAATCTTAAATCTGACCCTAAACTTACCTCGTATACTCAACTGGGTCCTAAATCTATGCTTTCTCGGAATCAGGCGCAAATTCACATGTATTGTGAGCGGTTTCTATGCCCGTTTCCTGTTTAGGTGGCCATACAAGGCATCTCTACTGAAAAGTCCCTACGTAAGAAAAAGTCGCATGTTAAAGTAAAGACGTGAATGCAAGGACTGCATAAGAGGCACTGAGTCAGTACATAAAAGTGGATAGAAAATAGGTGTGTGCCTTTGAGCACGCCATTTGTCGCAAAAAGTTACAAGGAGCATTTTTCTGAGCGATGGATATGCAGCATCTTAGTGTCATGCAGATCAGGCCCAAAGTCTTGCGTCTGCATCCTCGCCCACTCATCGTCGGCGAGAAGGTTGACACTGGTCGGTAGTACTCTTTTGAGTTACTGGAGGTGTTTCGAGTATTGACAACCCAACAGCTGTTTTAGCATCCTCCGGTACTTTCCCCAATAGACAATGTAGACAAAAAAGTTTGCCGTTGAGTTCAGCTGCGAGCCCAGAGCTGCCACGAAGGAGCAGATATGCAGAGTGACGTAGTAGACGCACGAGGAGGGGAAGAAGTGATGTGAAATAATCTGAATTATACTCACGGGCACCATTGGCAGCATGAAGAGAGTGAAGGTGACGATGACAATCAGGAGACCGCGTGTCAATTTGACGCGTTTCACAACACTGCAGTTGGAGGTGGTGCCCTCCCCTTGACGATCAATCGGCGCAGTCCCCTGTCGCCAGTGCTGCTGTTGTTCAGACTGCTCCCTACGAAAACTGATCCGACTGCCTCAGCCCACGGCCAATCTGCAGACTGCAGATAATGAGAATACTCAGCGGGATTAACGTGACCAGTATGCTGTCAGTGAAGGAGTGTATCTGGTAAAGCCATGCCTCCACTCGCGACCACTCTGGTCTAGCATTCTCAAGTGCCAAATAGGAGATGAGGGGAAATCGAACCAAGGTGGAAAGGCCAAAACAGGCAGCTATGAGGCGATTAGTTACCTTTCCGTTCCACCAAACTTTGCTGCGAACGGGAAAGCAGATTACCAGAAGCGTTCCACGCCGATGAGTACAACCACCCAATTCCTGAAGCATTCGAGAATATTCACGAAGGAAAAGATGGGCAGAACGTAGGGCTTGGATCCATATAACCGTCGCAAGGGACAACCCCGACTGCAAAAGGTCAGTGGTTGGAGATAGAGCATTGAGAAGAGGAGAAACTGGACATCAATCAGGGATGTGACGAGCAAGAACTTGCGAGTTGTCCGGGGCGTTGTCTTGTCTCGACAGAACAGGCAGATACTAAGACCGCTGGTGAATATGCCCACCACGCAAACCGGTAGACCGAGAACAGAGAGCAAAATAAGTCGATTGTGGTCTAGAAAACCCAGATACGTCGGACCTCCCAGCCAGGCTTCCTGTTGCATACAAGGAACGCTGCCGCTAGTGGTTGTATTATTCGTCATCCTGTGTCTACTCCACTCGAAAACGAGGTGACATTATTTTGAACTATCAACACGCAGTTGTGTTCACTATCTAAGGACAGGCTGTGTCGCGTT
The DNA here is from genome assembly GCA_017591395.1 of Schistocephalus solidus. Classification (NCBI taxonomy): domain Eukaryota; kingdom Metazoa; phylum Platyhelminthes; class Cestoda; order Diphyllobothriidea; family Diphyllobothriidae; genus Schistocephalus; species Schistocephalus solidus. The sequence goes on from WEDG01006502.1 coordinate 39,510, forward strand.
CGTATACGAGGTCCCACTGGTCAAAGTCTATGACCAATCAAATCAAGAATAATCGAGTCGTTTGTTTATATTATAACAGCAACTCATTACGGTAGCCTGACTTACCAGTAAATTTTCTAGATTCCTGAAATCAACAATATTCCATAAAAAGTGTGGCACCTAAAATGCGGCTTGCAGCATTTATAAATAATTTAATTTTTTTACTTATTTACTGACAAAACAATTCCTAACCGTTTTGAATTGTTGACCACTATGAGTCCTAAAATTATCATTAAAGTACAAGAAGAATTTTCCGATCCTTTTCTCAGGAAGGAGGTCAGTTCCCTCGAAAAGAAGTAAAACAAAATGATTATGCACATTTTTTGCTTGCCTTTAGAGGGGTGTACAAGTCAATCCATTCGAACAGCTGTAGGACATGTTTGTCAGAATGTGTCTTTCAGATGATCAGTACACCTGATTGCTTTGAAATTTCCATGAGTTTAATTACCAGCTCCCTACATTTCGGGGTGACCCGCAAGCATACTGGGATGAATTTTGAGTCTCGGTCCCGTGTGAGGGATAGTTGAGTGACCTGCTTATCGCCAAAGTCTAAATATACCACGTTTTTTCGCGTTGGTGATTGAAAGTATCCTCGATCAAATGCCACTTTTGGGTTCATGCACAAAATTGTTAATGTCTGCAGTCAAAGTGCGCCTGGCTGATTTTTCTGCCAAATAGGATAATTTCTGACATTAGTTATCTTAGAAAGATAATTGACGATAAGACATTCATCTGTATTTCGCATTTCCTTGTAGCACAAATGTCTCTCAAACCTTTTCATTGAAGTAAATCTTCTTGAATCGAGGACAAAAGTGGCAGCAGGTGCAATTCACGTCTTGAGCTTTGAAAATGAAAATTATTAACAAAAGGAATGACAAAACAAAACGCATTTGGGTAAGAATGAGTTTTATGACTGCCTAATCAGGACGGGGAACGAGGAATCACTCGTAATGCATGTGACTTTGCGCCCCATTCACATTCAAATTCCCCACAAATGTGGGGAAAAATTTAGTTTTTGTCTACCGAAAATCAGGCACCTGTGTCAAAATAGAAGAGTAATCCCATGTCAATTCAAAAGTTAAGATTACAGAAAAGGAAATTAACATTCAATTTTATTCAAAGACGATGCACTGAGCATGTTCTTTCGAACCTCTGAATGAAAAGGTGAATTCGACGCAAACAATGCAACTAAGGATTGTTTACCAGACAGTGACAGTGCATGCAAGCGCTGCCCGTACCCTGTCTCCCCGAAAAGCGGGCTAGCGCCAATGTTTCCTCGGTTGTGGAATCTGTACCTTTTCAGCTCCCATGCTAGTGATGAGAACATGTCTTCTGAATAGGAAATCTTTCTAGGCTGGCGTGACTTGCCTCATTTAAAGGTGCACTTTTGAAATTGAGCCAGTAAGATTTCTTGCTCTCCATTCACATGCAAATTTTCTTATATGTACATCGATTGGCCTGCTCTTGCTTTTGTTTATTTGAACGAAAATAACGAGGTCATTCGATCACGACTCTACTACCATTTTGAAGGAATTCAAATCTAGCCTAAATTTTGTGACTCGATGTCTTGCGTACCTAATTTTCTCCGCGGTTAATGGAGGAAATTTTGCAGTAAATGATGGAATGAAACCTTACAAAATAAATTGTATTTTTCTCTAACACAGGTTGACGACTCTGTTCTTACTGATGCTACGCTAACGGATGAGTTACTGATTTAAGATAAATGTTACTCAGAGGTTTGACATCGTTTGCACGCACAGAGGGCTTAAACTGTACGAAAAAATCGAACTTTAATTCAAAATCATGGAGAAGGAGACCTAAGGTTTGCTCTCTACTTCCGAACCTAAATATCCAACACTAGAAAACTGCTGCCACCAGTAATCTGGAGAATATTCAAAGCTATAAGCCCTCTTAAGTGGCTTTAGTACAGACAATGCCGTAGCCACCGAGACAACCATGTTTTTTGCAATGGGATACAGTAAATCGTTCAAACCTGCAAAAATTCCAGATCCCTTAATTGCACCTGGTGGATTCAAGACATATGTTTTAGGAAATCCTGCTGAGGCAGTCAGCTAACTGTACCAGAATTGATGGATTCCATACGTTTCACTAGTATGGGCGGGCAAATTGAAGCAAGTGTGATTCAAATCAGGGCTCCCAGGTGGAGGCCTCATAGCTCGGTTGGCTAGAGCGTTTGGCTGCACCAAAGCCTTCCCCTGGTTGTCATGAGTTTGAATCTTGCGAAGGTCGCCGAGTTTTTCAAAAGCGGGCCAAATGAATCATTTAGTGTTGAAAAATGCTACCTTAAACTATTACCATGATAAGAGAACAACTGCTGATTTGAAAAGAATGCATTGTAAATGTTTGCCCAAACTAAATCAATGACCAACCAGCTTACATCAATTCTGAAATGACTCAGGGCAACGATGCTATGCAGATAGACGAATGGGGACAGACGAAACCAACTGATATGTCCTTCGCCCGGTTCTATGTATTACCAAAAATCCCTAATCTCAATATTCCCGCGGCCAATCGTTGACTTGCGATGCAACCCCACTTCAACCGTCCAGTTCAACAATGTCCACCGCGTACTCTACAGCACGGGTGTACAGGGACGGTGACTTTTGTTGGATTATAGTGGAAGAAGACTTTCGCTGCATCTACCTCACTCTCTGTTCCACGCCACCATGTGGACCCCGTGTCGAGGCAGAGACAAAAAACCAGATTTCGGAGAGGACGCTGGCCAACGCGAACACCACCTCCTCCTTCCCCTCCTCTTTGTTTGAACACCCAAACTGCCCATTTGTTGTTGCATTCTCACAGTCCTTCATGATGGCACAAGGCCGAAAGCTCAGGCTAATAGCCCTACCATCCCAGTGATCGCACGTTCATCTTCTTTGCAGTTTGGACATTATTTGCACCTCCAGAGGCGTCACATTATTGGTTAACTGTGAAACGTTAAACCGAAAACCCAGGCCAAGTAGGTGTAATTTCTGCTCTCTTCTTCGACCTTCAACAACCAACACTAGGAGACTGCTTCCGGGGAAATCTCTGATGGCTAAACCGTGTATTCAGCTGCTACTGAACATGCAAGCCTTGACTGCTCGGCCAAATATACATGGATTTTTTTCTCTGGCAAAGGGAAAAAGGATTTACCGTGCAATTCGTAACTATCTCTATATTGGGTAGGTCAATTTCACTTTTTGATGTGTATGATCATTTCATAGACAGAATATAATTGACTGATTGATGTTCCCCATTTCGTATTTATATCCTTTTAATAGATTTTTATTTGCAGAAAATAAAAGGTTTAATTATTACGATGTGAAAGAAGAAGCTGGGGACAGTGATTTTCCCATTGCCGGTGGAGTGTTTATAGTTACCAGTGCGGTAGTGCATCTGATTTGTTCCAAGACCTGCCATAATTTCAACATGATTTTAATCCTGAGTCCCCAGCTAGAACAGCAGTTCAATATCGGAAACTGAAGTTCATTAATCCGCGATCAGGAGGATCACCTGATTAAATCCTTAAAGAGAGGGTGAAAACATTCAGTAAAAGAGTATGATGTCATAAATCAAATAGAAGCAGCACTATCGTATACGATTTCCCAAAGTTCTATTCCCAAATATCTCAAAAAATAAATGCTATCGGTATATCAATTGATGATACACATAAGAAGTGAAAATGAATCTTCAGAAGATAGAGATACGGAGACTTATGAATCGCATGGTATATATCCAAACACACAACCACATGCGCAAAATGGGAAAACGTTGGGTGCTGTAGTTTCCTGTTAAGACCTCACTTAATGGAACTAACCGGCAGCACACTTTTACCAACGTTCAACCTAGTCAACCTTTTCAGTTAAGGCTATCCGATACGATCGCCTTAATCGAGAATGAACTCAGAAGAAAATGTTATCAATGGAACATGGTGTTTATCAGCCTGAAGTTTTGGATTCTCGCTCGGGCCAATCCTGAGAGACAGTCGCTGATAAGGGTGACGTGGGTCCCAGGAGTGTAGTAGTTACAGCATGTAGTTACCATGCCGCCACGCGCCCAATCCATTTTACTGATCCCGCATTCATCGCTCGTGGTCGTACGTGATGCAATGATTGTTCGTTAGTCCGCATCCGAGTCGTTAATTGTCGAAATTTCATCACAGTTCCCGGGTCTCGGCATGACGATTACTCGGCAGTTTGGCCCGCTGTCCTTGATGAAATTTGGCCACCCGCGCCCTCCCGGCGCGGCTATTTTGTCTGCCTAGGCAAATTCTGAGCACAAAATATGGGGCTCGAGGTTACTACGCCGGGCCGGAGAACCAAGACTCAAGCAGTTCACGGCCCACGCAGTTGTGAACCCTTGCGAGAATTTCGGCCTCGTTAAGCTTAAGGGTGTGGCCGGGTCTCGCCACATGAGCTGCGACCTGAGAGTTAGCGTCCTCCCTCCTCACTGTTGCCATGTGCTCGGCCATTCGCATGCGGAGTCGTCTCCCAGTTTCTCCGACATAGTTGCTTTGTCCGCAACTGCACCAAATTCGGTAAACGACTCCAGACGTTTCCTTTCATCACAACGGGTTCTCGGCCTCATTACTTTGCAACTGATAGTTGCTTCTGACTGGTTTAAGAAGGAGGATACCGGCTTCCGAGACGTTGTTCACGCATGGTAGCGCTCGCGAAAATTTGGCGCGAATGCGGCTTGGTCACTTTCCTGTCGACTGTCGACAAAGTTGCCTGAGTAGCCGTTTGCTCTGAGCACCCGTTGAAGTGTTTTAATTCCGAAACCTTGTCTCAAGATTCGCTGCAGTGGGTGTGACACTTTGCTATAGCGCCTGTGTTTGGGACTGATTGAGTGGCTGCTATTGAAGCTCACTACTCGCATCGTATTTGTTGCTTTCCTGAATACTTTAGTTTTTTGGTCACCGAAATCTTTGCGGTGAACTAGGACATCAAGTAAGGATAGCCGGTCGTTTTTCTCCTCATCCATCCATCCTCATCCATCCATCATCCATCATCCTCATCCCGGGAAGACGCCGTTGAGGCTTATGTTCACCTAAGCTTAATCGTTGCTTACGGCTGATATAATGCATTCGAGTTCTTAACCGGTCTTAAGTCCGCCTGGAATTAAATCCTTTATAAAGTTTTCATCGATTCCAAAAAAGGGCACCTCCGTAATAGGTTAGTATGCTAAGTACTTTCCATGAAAATGATTCACCCGAATGATATTTTCCCCAACAGCACTTTTGGGGCATCGCTATTTTGACGTATGTCTAACACGTGCTTTTCACGTGACGTAACATAATATCAAAATGTCACCGCGATGGTCGCACTGTCTCTTCAGCTTAACTCGTGCTTCCCCTTTGAAGTAGGAGAATTTCCCAAAGGTCGCTGGAGCAGCCATGATTTGACTTCTGCTCCAGATGTGGGAACCTCGTTTAGAGACAAGCAACAGATACTGTGGGATGGTATGTCATTCGAAATTTCAGTTGCAGGCCCAGGTTAAAAGAGAATGTCTGAATTAATGAACAGCAAGCCGCTAAAACTTATCCTCTTGGGAAACACATTGCATTCATACATCTAGTCAATCTTTATGACAATAGAATTTACATGTTATCTTTCACATCAGTGGTATGCCTTGGCGGGACATTCATCGAAGTAGCACCTAGCTGGAGTACCTTGAAGTCTTTTACAAAGTTTTGTCATTTTGCCAGAGTAATATATATAATTGCGGTTAAATAAAATGGGAGAATAACCCTACCTATATCTTCCTCATCAACTATGGAAAATCGAATAGGTTTTTTAAAAAATCCAATCGAATGGAATAATTTTACTGGACGTCAGGCAGAGATCTATTGGGGCCACATCAAACGAAGCAAATTCAACAGAAAAGCATTTTTTCAAATTTTGCGAGATTAACCACAGTTATCACTTTAGTTCGTTACTTGTCTTCTGGGTAAGCGGTATTACCGTCCAGAGTGCATCTGCACACATTTATTTCCCGAATTCTCCTCTTAGACAGCGAGCTGCGCTGAGCGGAGGATTTATTTTTGTCATGAATTTTTGTGTAAATTTATGTCGGCAAAAGGAGGATGGTAGTTAAATGTAGTTCCAGCCCATGCAATAGCGAAATACTTGACGTGCAATAGCACTATAAAAACCTGCACTTTGTGGTGTTCTTGTCAAAGCATATCCCTAGGAGGCACTACGGCAATCTTGGGTGGAGAAGATGCACGATTGTTTCGTGGAGCTTGCAGTTGAAATAATCAAAAATAGGTTAGAAAAACTCAACAAATCCTCAAATTGCTGCAAATGCATGCTTGATGAGACGAATACGAAGAAACATCCGCATGAACAAACCGTGTCAGGCAGTCTACCAAATGTACTTAAACGTGCATACTGTCACTTAAGGTGTTCCTCCGCATTTATGAAGATACGGGGTGTAGGGGTTACTAGTTAGGGGTAGCAACACACAGATAGCTTTTGGTCGCTCCATTTGTCTCGTACAGGTGGTGAATGCTCCTGTGGCCGCCTCGACCTGGTACCCAACTCTCACCTGTGGCTCCTCGAAGTTGGGTTCTTCCCAGCGGCCACACCCCGGGCAACCGTCACGACCGGTGGGCTAAACCAGGTGAGGGTCTCCGGTGTTGTGTGTGCCTCCACACCCGGTATGTCTGACTCCCGAACTTCCCACCTCCCCCTCTCAAAAAGTCCTACGGTGGGGCGACAGCAACCCCGGTAGGCGGCCCAGGCTAATTCGGGTCGTTCTCCCACTAAAACAAAACCGTGACCCATAGTGGAGTTCGGCAGCCATCTGGGATGTCCAAGCAGACCTATTTAAGGACAGCACTGCTTGCCTCCTCGCGAAGGAAGGGGCTAGAAAAGGTGCCATAAACAAATTCTGGGAACCACGTCTTCTGCAGCCGGCCGCGGCTCACAGATCGCAAAATACGTGGTCCTAAAACTCAAACAAACAACAATACCCCACGTCTACATTCCTCTCGCCATACCCTCCAGGCTGCTCGGGTGAGTCCACTCACACTAGCCGCCTGGAATGTTCGTTCCCTTTTAGACAATCCTAGGAGCAACCGGCCAGAACGGAGGACGGCGCTATTCGCTCGGGAACTGGCGCGCTACAAGATGGACACTGCTGCTCTCAGCGAGACCCGATTCTCTGAGCAGGGTCAGCTGGAGGAGGTGGGTGCCGGCTACAACTTCTTCTGGAGCGGCCGGTCAAAGGCAGAGCGATGCAACGCTGGTATTGCCGTTACCATCCGGAACGACAACGTGGGACGTCTACTCTGTCTGCCGCAGGGTATCAATGATCGCCTGATGAGCCTCCGCCTGCCTCTTCAGGGGAGACCAGTTTGCCACCATCATCAGCGCCTACGCTCCCCCAATGACGAGCTCTGATGCGGCGAAGGACAAATTCTACGAGGACCTTCACGCCCTGCTGGCAACTGTGCCGAAAGAGGACAGGTTTATTGTCCTTGGTGACTTCAATGCCCGCGTCGGGACGGACCACGCTGCCTGGCAGGGAGTGCTGGGTCCAAACGGTGTCGGTAGCTGTAAAGATAACGGCCTTCTTCTTTTGCAAACGTGTGCGGAACACCGTCTCCTGCTGACAAACACCTTCTTCCGCCTTCCGACGTGGGAGAAGGCCACGTGGATGCACCCTCGGTCTCGGCACTGGCAGCTGCTGGACTATGTTCTCGTCCGGAGGCGAGATCGACAGGACGTGCTGGTAACCAAGGCGATCCGCGATGCCGATGGTTGGACAGATCACCGCTTCGTCATCTCCCCAGATGAGGCTCCCGACTGCAACCCCGACGAAGGCCCCAAGGTAAGAGGCCGCCATGTAAGTTAAATACTCTTTTATTAAATTTGCCTGCTCACTGTTTTGATTTCAGCAACCAAATAACCGAGAAACTGGAGGACCTGCATGCTCCAGATGATAACGCTACCGTGGAGACACGATGGTGCCAACTGCGAAATGTCATCCAGTCCACCGCCCTCGACGTCATCGGACGCGCACGATGTCAAAACCAGGACTTATTTGACGACAATGACGCCAAAATCAGCAACTTACTCGCGGAGACGAATGGACTACACAAAGCCCATGGACCTTCGGACTGACGCCACCAAAGCGGCAGTTGTCAGATTCCACCGCCTTGTACGGCAACGGCTGCGGGAGATGCAGGATGCCTGGATGATCCGAAAGGCTGAGGAAATCCAGGGGTATGCGGAACTTCATGAAATGAGCAACTTTTTCAAAGCCATCAAGGCCATCTACGGCCCGTGTATCAAGGGGACCGCACCGCTGCTCAGCTCTGACGTCACAACACTGCTGACAGAGAAATCGCAAATGCTGAAGCGCTGGGCCGAGCACTTCAGAAGTGTCCTTAATTGCTCATCACACATCTCCGATGCTGCCAATGACCAGCTTCCTCAAAGTGGACACGAACAATGCCCCGGATTTGCCGCCTTCCTTACCAGAAACAATCCGGGCCGTGCAGCAAATTTCCCGCGGTAAAGCACCGGGATCCGACGCAATCCCACCGGAAGTCTACAAGCATTGTGGGCCCCGGCTGATGGCAGAACTCACAACACTCTTCCAGGAGATATGGTGCCAAGGACAAGTTCCTCAGCATTCGAAAGACGCGACCATCCTTCATCTCTACAAACTAAAGGGAACCGGCAACTCTGTGATAATCACAGAGGCATCTCGTTGCTCAACATCGCTGGGAAGATCTTCGCCCTTATCCTTCTCTTTCGTCTGAACGGTCACCTAGAGCATGGCCTGCTCCCGGATCTGACAAAAGCCTTTGACTCGGTGAATCGCGACGGACTGTGGAAAGTCATGCAGGAATTCGGCTATCCTGAGCGGTTCACGCACATGGGTGCGTCAGCTTCATGACGGGAGGACGGCGCGCGTTACTGACAACGGGACGGTATCCGAAGCATCCGCGGTGACCAACGGAGTGAAGCAGGGCTGCGTACTGGCCCCCACCCTCTTCAGTCTCATGTTCTCGGCTATGCTGATGGAAGCCTACCGTGATGAGCAGCCTGGTATCCGCATCGCCTACAGAACTGACGGGCACCTTCTCAACAGTCGGTGTATGCAGGCTCCAACGCGCGTGTCTACGACTACAGTCCATGACTTGCTCTTCGCGGACGACTGCGCCCTTAACACCGTGACGGAGGAGGACATGCAAAGGAGCATGGACCTCTTCGCCGAAAGGCTGCGCCGATTTCGGATTAACAATCAGTACAGCCAAAACGGTTGTCATGCACCAGCCGCCACCCAGCACGGAATACAATGCTCCTCGAATCAATGTCAACGGTGCTCAACTCAAAAACGTGGAAATCTTCGCTTATCTAGGAAGCACGCTGTCATGCAACATGAGAATTGACCTGCGGAGACCTGGACTATCTACTCGAACCAAGCCAGGAAGCTGAATCACTTCAATCTCAGCTGCCTCCGCAGAATACTGAAGCTGAGATGGCAAGACAGGATCCCGGACACGGAAGTCCTGGAGCGGACCGGAATCCTCAGCATCCATGCCATGCTGAGGCAAGTGCAACTGCGATGGAGCGGCCACCTGGTAAGAATGGACGACGAGCGACTTCACAAACGACTTTTCTACGGAGATGTCGCTACGGGTTCTCGCCGGCAGGGAGGTCAAAAACGACGCTACAAGGACACTTTGAAGAAATCGCTGAAGCAACTGCAAATCAACTCGGCGACCTGGGAGGACCTCGCCCAGGATAGACCGGCATGGAGAAGATCAGTGAAGACTGGTTCAGCAATCTATGAGGCCAACCGGATCGCCGCCTCCAAGGCCAAAAGAGCGGCACGAAAGTCACCAGCGCCCCGGACCAACACCGCCAATGCCCAGGCCCTGCCAACATGGCCGCGCTGTCAACGCATCTTCCGCGCGCGAATCGGCCTGGTTGGACATCTTCGGACGCAATGCACCAACAATCCGACAATTCCAATTTCTACGTCGAATTCGGCCAACCCTCCTTCTGACTCTCCCACCCTCACTCCTGGAATCAATTCCATTACTCCCACCATCATAGAGACCACATCCATCTACTCATCGCCTGCTACCCCCACCACCGCAACCACCACCGCCTTCGCCTTCACTACCACCACCACCACCATCAGCGATGGGGAATCTCTCCTAAGCTGTACTCAATGCGACCGCACATTCACCTCACGCATCGGCCTGGTCGGTCACTTGCGAATACATCGTACAGAGACCGGTGAGCCAGTGCCTGGAACACCATCACACAGCAGAGATCGTCGCCTCCACTGCCCTCACTGTCCTCGCGCATTCACTCATCGCATGGGCCTATTCGGTCACATGCGCATCCATGACAGCGGAATACACCACAATGCCGACAACACCGATACACCATGCACACCCTCCGCTCCTGCCATTCTTAGCGCCCCTGACACCCCCACTACCATGAATGACATCCTCCCAGCCTCTACCGATTTCTCCTGCCCACACTGCACCCGCACCTTCAACTCACGCATCGGCCTGGTCGGTCACCTGCGAATCCATCGCACGGAGGCTGGTGAACCAGTGCCTGGGGCTCCGACATACAGTCGACGCGCCCGCCTTCACTGCCCTCACTGCTCCCGCACATTTACACACCGCATGGGCCTATTAGGACACATGCGCCTCCACGACAACCTCCGGTAAACCACCGGAGGCTAAGCTACATCAGCGCACACTACCTACACCAATACATCGACAACACCCTCACAATCACCATTTACCAGAGTATATCACGGTTTCCTAGAAACCGTGGCTGGGAAGTCTGCCAATCTGACGCTTCCACCAGACCACGCCGTCGGCTCAGTGTATGTGCTGTGTGTGTCGAGTGGCTGACCAGTGGACTGGGAGTCAGACGGCGATGGCTGCTCCATATCCCCTGAGTTTGTGAATCCTGGTGTGTGCGTTATGGCGCCAGGTCGTGCTGTGGCGCGCGAAGACGGGTACGCCGATCCGTCAGCCAATGTGCCCACTCCCACATCAGGCAACTGACCGGCTCGGACAGTAGTCTGACTGTGGGGGTGGGAGAGAGAGAGTGAGGTCGACAGCTTAGCGCATATTCCTCACTATAAAACAATCTGACGCGCTTGAAACTATCACGGTGCGCTAAAAGCCGTGGCTTGGAAGGTTGCCAACTGACGGGATAACTCGGACCGCGTGGTCAGCCCAATGTGTTTTTGTGTGGAGTGGCTGACTGGCGGACTGAGAGTCAGGCTGCAATGGCTCCTTCTTAATGTGGTCTTTATGGCACCCCCACTCTGTGGGATCCGAGCCAGGTGTGGTGGCACGCCCAGGGCGGCTCCGGCCGCGCCAGCCACCTGTGCCCTCTCCATCTCCGGTCTTCTTGACTGTGTCATGAGACCGGGCTCAGGTGGGGAGGAGAAGAGAGTGCGGTAACGTTGAGTGCCGCGGTTGGAAGGTTGCCAACTGACAATTACACTCAGACCTCGCAGTTAGTCCAATGTGTGTTGTGTGGAGTGGCTGACTGGTGGTCTGAGAGTCAGGCTGCGATGGCTCCTTCTTAACGTGACCTCTGGCTATCTCACACATGTGAGATGTAAGCCGTTCAACCCCCTGTTGTGTGAAATCCTGGTGCTTGTGTTTGGGGGCCGGGTCGTGTACGTAGTACACGTAGACGAGGTCACCAGCAGCTGCGCTCAGCTTCCGCATCAGACAACTGACCGGCTCGGACAGTGGTCTGATTGTGGGGTGGGGGAGAGAGTGAGGTCGAGAGCTTAGCGTATTTTTCTCACTATAAACAATCTGACGCGCTTGAATCTATCACGGTGCGCTAAAAGCCGTGGCTTGGAAGGTTGCCAACTGACGGGATAACTTGGACCGCGTGGTCAGCCCAATGTGTGTTTTGTGTGGAGTGGCTGACTGGCGGACTGAGAGTCAGGTTGCAATGGCTCCTTCTTAATGTGGCATTTATGGCACTCCCACTCCGTGGGATCCGAGCCAGGTGTGGTGGCACGCCCAGGGCGGCTCCGGCCGCGCCAGCCACCTGCGTCCTCTCCCGCCTCCGGTCTTCTTGACTCTGTCATGACACCAGGCTCAGGTGGGAGAGGAGAAGAGAGTGCGGTGGCTGCAGCGCAAGGCTGCTATCACTTAAAACTAATTCACTCGCAAGTCACCGTCCCTGCTCCACCCTTCCATGGAGCATATGGTGGACATCGTCGAAATCGACGGTCGAACTGCCGTGTGGTGCATACGGTGGACCTCGTCGAAATCGACGGTTGAACTATCATGAATATACGACCAAACGCATCGAATTCCTGTGTGTTAATTATACGTTGGTCAATTCCTTCTGCAGTTAGTGTCAGATTTTCCTCAAAGTACGCTCGATGATATCAGAAAAGTATACCATTATGAATTTTTGTGAAACACCGATTTTACACTATTGGTATATGTAATGACAGTAAATATTCGGCAGAATTTCTCTCTACATGTTTAGTAAAGGATGCTCCCGGCGCGGATTGTCCTATAAATTAATTTTACGACAGAATGCATACCGATAAATTCCTAGAGTTGGGGAGTGAAGGTGCATAAAACCAAAAGCCAGCGTTTTAGTAAAACCAACAAAGGACTTGTGGATTCAAAATTAGTCACCGAAAGGTTCGCCGCTGTGTTAACACCCTGGTTTCCTATTTTGCTAAATTTCCTAGTTATTATTACAATTTAAGAAGGCAACGTCGGTGCCTTCGTGCAAGCACCTGCAAATCGAACATTCGCACCCATTCTCACAAGTCTGCTTCACAATGAAACAATTTACGCCAAATTCGCCGCAGCACTTCCATGTGCCATCGGAGTCCTTTTTTTCATGATGAAGGAGCCGATGTCACAGGATCTACCGGCAGCGGTCTAAACTATTAGTGTCAATCTACGCAGACCAGTCTGAAATCTAGGCGAATATTTCACGAAGATTCGTCTATCGAAGACCCATTGCACAAATGGGTGCTCACTGATTGCCTGCACTCCTTATCCAATAAAACTTACCCAAAATTGTTTTCACCTTTTTTCCTTAAACCAAACACGGTCACTTAAAGCAAAATCCGTTTTTTTAATTTTTCGCGTGAAGTTCTACTTAATCATACACTCAGGACGTATTTAAATCACACAGTTAGGTTTTATGAAGAAAACATACAGTCAGTGACCGTTCTCATGAAATGTTACTCAAAATTCTGCCATGCGTTTTCGATGCTTAAGGATTACTCAAATGAGATTGTAATATTTATTATCTTGGAGTAAAATTAAAAGATATTTTTGACACGCCAGGATGCCTGCTTTTAAACGAATAACTTTTCAACCACCCGCAAGTGGCTAACTAAGTAGAAGAGATGGCACAAATCAAAGAGAAGCAGCGCTAGTGTGTACGACTTCACAAATTTCTATTCACAAATATCTCAAAAAATAAACGCTATCAGTATATCAAATGAGGATCCACATAACAAGTGAAATCAATCTGTAGAATATAGAGATACGGAGACTTATGAATCACACTGCACATTTGATAGCGAAGATTTCCACCTGGTTGGGCTGGAGGGCGTGGCTGGGTCCCGCTGGGTAAACCGGACTTCAAAATTAGCGTCTTTCCTCATATCTGTTGATATGTGCTCAACCATTTGCGTTTAGAGTATTCTCCCTGTTTCTCAAAATTACTTGCTCTGCCGACAACTATAGCTGATACATTAAATTAACCGAGATTCTTCCTGCTGTGGAAACATGTCAAATTCGCAAGGAGAATCCTTTTATCACAGCCCATTGCCCAAGTGGGTAACTAAGTAGAATGGATACTTTCTATTGCCTTAGTAATTCAAATAAATTTCAGAGAAACTATGTACATTTGATAGTGAATTACATCAACTACAAAAAGGATACTCAAAGAAAGCCTACTTTTCCAATTATAATATTTTAAAGACCGTGCGATGTCCATTTAAATCGCACCGTGTCCGTTCGTTTACTAATGACCCGCATGACGTAGGCAACAGTGTCCGCGTACTTTCATTTCCAAGCACCTCGTTCTATGACCAATGCATTCCGCTCCACAGGAGCAGATGAAGGAGTAAATACACATAAATGTGGCCTTCAATGGGAGTCTGGCTTTAAACGTAAGAGGGCAGGATTTGTGAAGACTAAGTGCAAGTTGGCCGCGCGCGAAGCGCTCATGATAGCTCTAGTTGGGAAATTATCAATGGCATAGAGGAGCGTAAGCATACAGTTTGTGACTTGAAAACTCTGAGCGCATATGCGACTCCCAGATCGACTCAAAAGTATTCGGGAATTGGAAAGCTTCTTTACAACCTAAATACGCCGTCCTTTGATATGTAAGTTTTACAGAAGATGCGTTTTCCTATCAAGTGAGTGGGAGATGGGCTATTTTGTTTATGTTTTCCCTAAAATATATTTGAATTTATAAGGGCATTGAAACTGAATGGGGAAAATTAGACCATTTGTTTCAAATGCGGATTTCGCAGGCGGCCGAGAGGATGTCCATTTTAAAAGCGGCATTTCGTTGTGTCTGACGAACCCAATTTTGCTATCTCACTTAAGTAATCCTCCCCGATCGAAATATATTTTGGAATTTCGGTCAAAATGTCATGGCAACGATCGCACTATGCGGTTCATCTCGAACATTGAACTAGTCTGCGCTGCACACAGAGGCCGTAGCGTGTGGGCTACGCGCAGAGGGGCAGTGCACTTATCAGTGTCAGCAACTGGCTCCGGCATTTGTCATACCACAAGGCACCCGCTTCCGGTGCCTAGTTCAGGGCTTTTATCCGGTGTTCAGCAAATACCATGACCAGCATCGCGCACTGACGCAACTGACGATCCGGATGCGCACGCACACACAACGCACTTTTAGAACTGCCGATTTTGCCGTCCCCGCCCCCGTCCCCCCTCCTCCTACTCCGCCACCACCGGCACGCGGCCGTTAACCCTCACTTTCCCTCCCCCACACCTTCTACTGTCTTGTCCGGGGGTAAACATTCTACCCACCCCTCACACTACAGATGCGCCGTCTGGGAGTCGTAGGGATGCGGCAATCATGGTGGCAACTAGGGGACCGATGGGTGCGCTGCGTTCTTCTGCGTGGGCAGTATTTATTTACGTGGCTGGGCCATGGGGGAAGGAGACATTAGCAGGCCGGTGGACCGCAAACGGAAAGCCAGTGTTTGTTTGGCATCCACACAATCTGGCGACTGATGAAAGTTCAGACACTAGTGTCTGCAAAAATTCCCACGTTACGATTGGAAAGACAATTGGAAACCTAATTTTCGGTAATTCCTCATGATTACACTATAACTATACGGAGAATGGACTTGTGAGCTACGGGAAGAGTTTGTAGAGGTCTAGGCGTGAGAGTTAGTCGCACTCTTCCTTCCCATGCCGCGTGAGGAGGCGTGCGATCATCCCTGGGCCTTCTGGTGTTCATGCTATGGTCAATATATACCACCACATGGATTCTAGCCCTTCTTTTCCAAGAGTTATTTCGTTTGCTCTGGAGTTTGTTAGATGATCAGCTGATCTATTTTCCTTGTAAATTTATTTCGACTTAAGAGGCGAGTCAGCAAACACGTGCTTTCAGTAAGTTATCGGCAAGCCTATAGAGTTGCATAGATAATTATAATCTGAAAGATTGACAGGGTGTGTATGAGTGGCTTACGCTAAACAATCATCGTTCCCACCACACACGCACATGATGAGGTCAGCGTGATGTAGTCATTGGGCTGAGGGAGGAGGGAGGTACGGCAGGGTGTGAGTGAAGTTCGTAGATTAAGGACAGGGAGCTAACACCACTGTCATCAGGGGATTGCAGCGGTGTGTGATCACCTCCTGAAGGCGGCATCTGTCACGGAAGGCAGAGTGTGTACAATAGCGTCTTCAGACAACACAGCGATAGATTTACCGCCTATATTCACGGAGATTCAGCTTATCACACATACGTGCGTAGATGACCAAATGTCCAGTTTGTGTTCGCTAGGCTACAGTTAGTTTAGAATAAAAAGATAGGTGTATTGAGATATTATCATGCTAACTTATGGAGGCACAGTTGAATACAGCATAGTGCCATGCAAAAGCATGCTGAACAATGGCATGGGAGCATTCCCAGTTATGACACGCCGTTCGGATAGTAACTCGTTCGAACCTGAGGAGTAGCTGTATACGTGAAAAAGATAGGTAAAGAAAGCCTGATGACTAGTTGGCGAAAAGCTTTCCCTAGGTGATTGTTCAGTCAGAAAATGTTGCTAGTGCGGAAACACATACATTGAATGCACGCAGAGGCAGTTGACAGCTCGGTCAGCTTAATACATACCGGAATGGTTGCAAGGGTAGAAAATACGGTATTCATACGGTGGACCCAGGCCATGTTTCGGGTGACGTCTGAGCATCTCATGCGCTTTGCGTAGGCCGATGCAATGTGAAAAAGAAAACCGGACCTCTGTAAGCAGCTGGAACGCGTGATCAACCTCGCACTGCCATGAGAAGGACCCATAATGGACGCAGCCCCATTGCATCACCCTTCCTATCACTCGTTCCGCATGAGCAACTGCTGCTACCTGCAGTGCAGTCCTAATAATGGGTGATATGTTTTGACTGAAAGCTGAATTGATTTACTTCGATAACTTTCCTCCCTCATTTTTCCCTCTCACCCTTCGCACCCGAATATTGAACCCACAGTTCATGCTTTATTCACCTCTGAGGTTACATCCTTCTAGGTGGATGTTTAATTGAACGGTTCATATATATGATGGTATGAAGTTGAATAGGAGTTCACGAAGTTCTATGACGTCCTTAAATTCTGCTTATTTCGTCGAATTTGCCGTGTTAAACGTTAAAATGGAATAACCGAGGTTGTCTGTAACCTGATATGAGGGCATCGGTTAAATCCAGTTATATCCCTAAATATCGAATCTGACAGTACCTTCCCGGTGCTAACCAAATATAAATTCTAACTAATCTAACTAAATAACACTAGCCCGTCGTCCGAAGACACAGTCTCCAAATGCAACCAAAATCGTAAATGTAGGATTATAATTCACACACTATCGAAACAAAATCTTTCGTACGCTGTCTTTTTGATATATTTTATAAAATAGAAATCACGGAAAATATCTTTAACGGTGAGGGATTAAGTTTAGTATGAGTGGTAGACCTCTCACTGGGCATGGATATATTTCTACTTCGAGTCTAAAGAAGCTGATTGTCTAATTGTGAACGCCAAATGGAATAAATGGTATTAATTCTCATAGGTTAAAAACCATAGAGTTAATATTAAACCTCACAGGAATGTAATAGATCAAATAATTTGCATTTTTATTACCTCGGAATGCATGTCAAATACTGTTTTTAAGAAGATGCGTTTACAACCTACAATAATCCGATGATTTGGAAGAATTTTCAGGAATCGTTACTAATGAAACTCTTCGGCAGGAACTTTGGATACGTTTAGCCGTCGAAAGAGTGATAAAAATTGAAGCATGTGATATGAGAAAATTGGAGCCCGACAATTATTTTGTCGTAGCCTACCCCACAATGGGCCCGTAAAAGCGTTATTTGTCCATATACTTACTCCCTATGGCCAAAGTTATTCTCTCCTGATTGGCTGAATTTCTGTCCACTTACAGCAACCTAAACCGTCCTAGCTGTAGATCTTTGGACGGAATTTTACAACATCAATTTATACGCTGCATTTTGCAGAAAACCAGTTAGCGTTCTTTTAGTGATGAACATACCATAATAAAATGGCTACGAATACATCTATAAACAAAAGCATTTCTTGTATGCTGAAGAAAACATGGCCGGGAGGACCAACAAACGGAGCTTTTCTTGACTACAGTCGTTTCACCCTCCTCTCAGTCGTCGGTCTTCCCGTGTGTGCGGTGGGTGTTGTCACCAGTACTCTCAGTATCTGTCTGTTTTGTCGAGACCGTAAAACCCCCAGAAACACTCGCAAGCTCCTAATCATCACATCGCTGGTTGATGTACAGTTTCTCCTCTTCTCCATGCTTTACCTTCAACCACTGACCTTCTGTAGAATGGGCTTTTCCTGGAAGCACTTCTTTAAGTCACCTGGGTACATTCTGCCCATATTTTCCCTGGTAAATATTCTGGAAACTCTGAGAAATTGGTTGGTTGTAGTCATTGGTGTAGAGCGTTTCCTATTAGTTTGTTTCCCCTTTCGCGGCAAATTGTGGTTGAATGGAAACACAACTAATTGCCTCATAGCTGCCTGTTTTGGATTTGCGATCGTCGTTCGACTTCCCCTAATTGCTTACCTATCAATCGAGAATGCGGGAACGAAGTGGTCACGGGTGGTGTCCTGGCTTTACCAGATGCACTCCTTCACTGACAGTATACTGGTCACGGTGATCCCGCTTATTATTCTCATTTTTTGCAGTCTGCGCATTGGACGTGGTCTCAGGCAGTCGGATCGTTTTCGTCGGGAGCAGACAGAACAGCATGTGCGGTACACTGCGCCGAGTGAGGGCAACAGGGCCCGCACCAGCTCCACATGCAGTGTTGTACGACGCGTCAAACTGACCCGCGGCCTCCTGATTGTCATCGTCACCTTCACTCTCTTCATGCTGCCAATGGTGCCCGTGAGTATAATTCAGATTATTTCACACCACTTCTTCCCCTCCTCGTGCGTCTACTACGTCACTCTGCATATCTGCTCATTTGTGGCGGCTCTGGGCTCGCAGCTGAACTCGATGGCAAACTTTTTTATCTACATTTTCTACTGGCGCAAGTACCGGCGGATGCTACATCGGATGCTGGCTTGTGAATACACAAAACGAGTACGCCGACAAGAGAATGAGTTAAAGCTTAAATATTGGTCGACCTCTTAAAGGCGATCCCGTATTCGCACGGCGTAAAAATGAGCCGAAAATCAGCCCGCTGGCACAGAAACTCGAGTGGAGCTTGTCTGACATTCCAAAAGCTGTTGATATTCCTCATGATGGTCTAAACGCCTGAACCGTGCCTTTACGAAGTGACTCTCATAACCGAATATTTTGTACACAGTGAAGCTACTATCTATAATTTTTTTAAAAACCTGACTTTACGCGTTTTGCCAGTGACCCGGCTGCTTCAAAAGTTGTATGCGGATATCGGTTAATGGAGAAGAAAATATGATACACGTTTAAGGGCATGTTGACGGTGTATCTAACTGAGTGTCTTTATATGCATTCTGGCACGACTTTTCTTTGAACATTTAGTAATTATCGGGTACTGATCAGAGCTGTAGGAATACTTTCCTATTATTTTTAGTCTATGGAAATGTGTCTTTCAGGATCTACGTTGAAAGTTGCTAGAGTATGTGTCAAGCGACTGGCTCTGGATAATTGAATGTTATTTGAAAATATGAAATGCAAGTGTCAGTTTTTAAATATTTTATCAGTT
The DNA here is from genome assembly GCA_017591395.1 of Schistocephalus solidus. NCBI lineage: Eukaryota > Metazoa > Platyhelminthes > Cestoda > Diphyllobothriidea > Diphyllobothriidae > Schistocephalus > Schistocephalus solidus. The sequence continues at coordinate 59,017 of WEDG01006502.1, forward strand.
GTTTTTTTAGACTAAGACTCATTGCGCATTTATCTAACCAGTTTTTTTAAAATTTAGGGTGAGATATCTTTGCTCTTTGTCTAAGCTCCTAAATGTTAACCAAAAACTGTATTACCAGTCTTTAGGCTGTAAAAATATCCAATACTATGACATGCTTGAATGGAGTATTTGGTTAGTTGGCAAGACTACAGTTCAGATTTTACGTTGGATTGAGCAGCTTTAACTTGAAACGCAAGGTTAAGAGAGGACTCATTGCAACCTGTCCTGTGCTCAAAAGAACTTTATACAGATGCCGCAATTACCGTGGCCGAAAGCTACCAAATACCTGTCCCGGTGGCCATCATTACTCTGACGATGAGCAGAAAACGGACCGAAATTTTGTTACTTTCCCCTTCCTCCCCCACCCTGAAAACCGTAAACTTTTTCCTGCTTACCCATATATTTGACTTAGTTACACAGTGATATGCATGTAAAGGCCTAACGACAAGTTTATCGAAAGCTAACGTATGCTTGTCTTTTGAAACATAGGAAGTGTTTAGAAGAGTGTTGGAAAGATAAGGTATAATTGGGTGTTTGAAGTGTTTATTTAACTGCAAGATGTATACAACAGTGTTTATAGGAGGTATTAAGATAATATATCTATGCAACGGTAGATGGGTGCTCACCGATAGGCTACGAAGCACACTCGTCCCGTAGTACCTTGGTATTCTCTCTCAAACCACGCCAGCAGCACCACAGAGGCTAGTGGTATTCGCAGAATGAAATTAACGAAGAAGAGAAGAGGGACTGCAATGGTTTTTTCTAGTTTATTAGTCTTCATGAGCCAGCTCTACCTAACCCCAGATTTTGCGGTACCTGTGGTTTGAAATCGCAACCTGTTGTTTAGAAGTTCACCACTATGACCCACTGCGCCATTGTCTTATCGGTTTCGATGGGGTATTTTAACAATCGTAGAGGGCCACTGCTGCGGTTCTTTTAGTACGTCTGAGGCCAATCGATTACATCTTGTTCACGCATATTACTCTTGATGTGAGTTCCTCCATTCGGAATTTTATAGGGCTTATAATAATGACTGATAAGTCACAGTTTGAGAAACTGCACTATTTTACACAGTGGAAAGAAAAGAACAGGTTCATTTAAAAACTAAATTCGTTGGACAAATTTATCTCTAATTTAATTTGGGGTTTGTAAGAGACGCTTATTTAATCTAGATCGAACATGAGGTCAAAGCCTATGTTAAAAGTTTATATTAGAATTTGGGCAGTAAATTAAAGCGTTTGGTTGAAAATGTCTTAGGCATAACGCTGTTCAACCTATCAAGATATTTGTTCACCCGTGTCTGTTCTGACTTGACACTATAAGGTAAATCGAAATAATATTTCATAGCTAAGAGTTTGGATAAGTTTATCATTTTACAGCTGACAGGTTTAAGAGAAAGTGGCGTCGATCAACCAAACGGAAGAAAACCACTTAATTATGAATTATTAGTTTAACCTGAAGTTTAAAAAGTGAAAACGCATGGATAGCTATCACAGTAATCGAATAAATTGAAATGTAGTTTTCTGAAATTACAACCCTTATTATTAAAATTATTTACTTATCAAGATATAAAAGTTTCTCGGGCTTAATTTTAAGTTTAATTTGATCGTTAGTCAATTGCATCAGTGACAGAATATAAGCGGTTCCGTCGTTTGCCTCATTGCAATTTCTATTAGCGTTGTTCATTCGTCAATCTGGCAGGCAGGCACACACTCACATATATGATACTTCAGATCAGATCATTGAATTTTTAGGAAAATATTTTAGATTTGGCATGCTTACTTGGAAGAAATTAAACGAAAACAACGCAATATGCGATGCGTACTTGTAAAAAAATAATGTCTAAAGTATGATCAGATTTTCAAGGAAGCAGAGAGAGAGAGAGCGAAACTGTACCGAAAATTCTGAAATGATATCAGTGAACGTAGTGAATTACTACGAGCGCAAACTGCTAAGTCGAGTCAAGCGTTAACTGAAACAAGGTCTGCACCAAGCCTAGCAGTTACTCAAAGCCAACTACTTGTTGTTGAGATATCAAATCATATGCCCGTTGTAAACCAACAGTACACCGTTAAGGTTTCGTTTTTCTAAAAAAACATGATTTATGATAAACTTTCAAATGTGTTGATATAAGAAATACTCAGGTTCACTTAGGTTAATTGGGACATGTTGATCCAGGACCCTTTGATTCAGATTTTCCATGCTGGAAGTTGTATATCCACATTGTTTAATAAAAATTGAGGACGTTGAATAGTGGTAATTTATCGTCTAGCACCCAATACCAGGGACCGAAGCGTCTGCATTCGTAATGACTTTGGTCTTTGATGATATGAAGTCATCGGTTCTTACGAATTTTGCCTGAGCACAGTAATTTGGTTATTCTTCTGACCCTCCTTCGCCACTGTTTCACTTTACACTCACATCGAAGAAAAGCCACCCGTGTGTACGGGTCTCACAAACTCGTTGTCTTTCACAACTCAATCCTCGATATTTATAAGCACAATTTAAGTTGGACATTCCGTTTTATCACAGGTCTCTTCGACCATAGTAAATGAAGTGTGTGATCTACCTTATGGCACGTGAGGGCAGAGATTGAGATGTTCATCGGGAATAAATAAAATATTGTCCAATTAATTTAGCCATCTTAGCCGTTCAAGAAGATAATCTTCTAACAAAAGGTACATTTTAAAGTACAGTTTTACGTTAAAGAGCTTACACCAGTGCGTGTTGATCTACGCAAGAGAATTATTCGTAAAATGTCAGCTAAGTGGCAATTGGCATTTTTGTTTCTGGTGAAGTGGAATGCGAAGAAGCGCGGCATTTTATGAAAACTAGACAATGTTTCTATTGTAAATATTGAGCTTTAGCGGGTTTACCGATTTTGAATACGTTTGCTGTCTCGTTTACAACATGTCTTATCGCAAAACAAAGTCTTGAAGAAAACAAAGAAAACGAAACGGCTCCAGCGTAAATATAAATGTGGGTTATTTTGTCTGCTGGGAAAAACTGTTATCGTGGGTCCCAGGAAAGTGGAAGCCGACAGGTGTTTCAATTTTCCTCGTAGCCCTACCTCGGAGAAGGTTTAAGTACGTTGACCTCCACTAGCAAAAATGCATGATAAAGCACTTTTAGAATGGTAACTTATCGGAATTTTCTCAAATGATAACGAAGCTTTTCATCCCAAACCTTAGTTGTGGATTTTTCCTTTACATCGGCAATGAGGTTTAATGTTTGGTTATTGCACAGCTATGATCCGAATGACCATTTGCATAAACAGGAACGTCAAAATACTCACTAATTCGGCAAACGCTTTCGTGATACGTATAACTTGGAACAAGACAGACAGAAACTATCTTTTAAGGGAATCGGTTGAGACAACAGACTTTAAGAATTAGAGGGACGCGTTTATTTGGTTTATCTCGTGACCTTCACTTGGGTATGGATTAATAAACGTTTAACTCCATTCGTTCGCCAAACAGAATAATTGATACTTATGGTAGCTTTCGGTTTCAAAGTTCTACAAATACGGTAGTTCCAAAATCATGAAATTCCTACTAAAATAGCATCTTTGGAGTAAGATACAACAGATTCTGATTCAGTGCAAACTTTTGAGCTCTGTTTGATGCATTCTGCCTGGCCAAATGGAATTTATAATATTTCGTAGGGCAATTACGCAGGTCTAGTTTGCAAACCTCAAGAACAAGGGCAAGAGCAGGTCGGTTTCAAAATTGTACGAGAAAGGATATATATTTTTTAAAACCAAACGTCAATGAGGAAAGTTCACGATAATTAATGTGCTATTTTTCGCAGACAACCGAAAGAAACGACTGAAATTACTCAGAATTATGTATGAATTACAACACCAAATAAGTAATCAATTCTACTGGAAAACCCATTCCTTAATTTCGATAAATGTTTCGTGAGTTGAGTCAACCACTGCATTTTTAGCATATAATGGCATCTGCCAATCATCTTACCGGACATGTTTGTGCGTTTACGCCCGGGATCGGTACGGCTGGTTAATAAGCCAGAAGTAACCGTTCAGTCCTCTTTTTACTTGCCTATATAATGTAGTAGGCGGAAGCTCAACTTGTTTCTGTCGGCATGTCTCTGTCGACATATGTAACCGAATCCGAATTACTATTAAATATTTCAAACGGAAGAAACACAATTTCATTATAAAATGTTACGATAAACGAACAAGTTAAACTGGAGGTTCATGCACAAGGTTTACCCTTTGAACCTTTGATGTAACTTTATGTAAGATAATTCGGTTCCAGTTATTTGTGAAATTTACACCTGAGCCACCTCAGGATTGTATCAGAAGTATTAAAATTACTAAGGGAACAAAATATATAAATTGCGTAAATTTCCGAGACAGCTTCCCTAGCTCGTCGTCAGACTTATGGGTCAAGAAAAAAGTAAACCATTTAAACAACTCTATTCACTCACGTTGTACTCCGAACTTTCTATTCAAGACTCCGTACGGTTCCTTGCCAAGACAAAATGCTACAAATTTACAGCTCAGGAGAAAATGGCATAATTTGACGTTATTTCTCATTTCACGTCCCTTCCTGTGGAGGTAGGGAAAACATACACTGAATTAAGGTGTGTCCAAAAGTAAAGAATAAGAATGCTGTTCACTTGCTGGAATAATTTCTTTATTCATCTGAACTTTCGGGCCCTTACTGTAGTCCATCGCTAAGGTAAATCGGTAACAAAACTAGCAACAGTTAGAGGGGGTAGCGGCCAATCAAACACCAGGAACACCAGTCTGGAGGTTACTGTCCCGGCCTCTGTATGTCGGCACCAGATCAGTAAATCGATTGCTGGAGCTCTCATCAGAGGCCCAGACTTCAATCAATTCCAGTCTTTTCTTGTTTCTGGCGTCGGTGATTATCTAAGTGACTGCGAAGTTCTACTGGTGACCCAAGTAGTAGGTGTACGTAGCAACTTTTGATAATTCGTCACCGCGTCTCAAAACCATCTTATCTTCGTGTATACACGAACCAAGCATGCCTGTACGTCTGTCCTGTGTAGTTACGAGGACAGTTTGGGTACGGAAAACGATATACTTCACCGGACTGCACGCTGAGATTTAATCTGTCGTTGAGTTTCGTTACCCTTTGTGCATGGTAGCTGGGGGCCGGTGTGTAATTCCGACATCTAGTCCCGCAACAATGCGCTCGGTCGCCTCTGACACGTCTGGCAGTGCATGTCATACCAGAGGGCTGCTAGGGAGTGGGTCCTTAAGGACAGAACCGTAGGCATAGGCTTATGAACAGCTTCTGCTAGTCGTTCTGCATTAGCTGTCAGCGGAGATATTAGGCCTGCTACCTGCAGAAATTGGAAACTACAGCTCTCCCCACAACAACTAACGTGAAAATGTATCTGTTAGGTAGACGAAATATTTGTTATTTTCAGAAAAGATTAATTAGACCTAACTCACAATGACCTCAGCTCCATTATTTCAGGAGTTCAGTTTACCTTTCGAAACAGAGGTGTATGAACAACTTTTAATCCTAGATGCCTCAGTGCACAGAAAGACTGATGGAATACAGTAAACATTTAGTCGGAAAGTATAGGCGCACTCATAACCTCGTACAGTTCAGTGCAGAAGCGTACTGAACAGTTTTCTCTAATCCTGAGAAAATAAACTCGGTTTCGGCCAAACAGACTTTTAAACGACATCATACCAACATTCTCCCATCATTTTCTTAGACTATGCTTGTACATATTCGAAAATTAGATCCTGGCTTCTTTAGCCACGGATGTTAAACATGCACAGCGTTCTCAAAGTGCATTTTTGCAAACGAAAAGCTTCAAAAAAACTTAAAATTTTATCGTATATCTTTCTAAAGTCAGTAGAGACGAGATCGGCCCTTTCCTCCCCTCCTCCTCCTTCTCCTCATATATTCACGGTTCCACTGCTCATGTATAAGCAACATATAAGATAGGTAAGAATGGGTCTAACAAAGCCATGTTGGGGTACTCAGAGTACGTTGTTTACCTCGATAAAGTTTTTCGTCACAGCTAAAGCCAGCCAAAACCTGAAGTCAGGTCCCTAGTAGTAGGAGATTAAGCTAAATGCTGTTGAATACAAAATTATATTCTGTAAGGAACGGAGAACCAAGTTGGCAGCCGGAAGAGAGACATGCAGGCATATTCGTCCGAGTGTCAGCCTTGGAGGTGATTGACCAGACAGAGCCGCTCGAGTTCCGGGTTTTGCCAGACGCAATGAGAGTATCCTACGGGGCGTCAGAACATGAGACAAGTGACTGCTGATATTGCGTTCATGCAAGTATGCGTCAGAATGTAACGCGATGTTTCGGCAGACGCCCGGAACATGATCAGTAAAACTTCATGGTTGATTTTTATGTTCACTTCTCATTGTGTTAACCAGATGTAGATTAAACTGACTGGATGATACTTACTGATGTTCACTCGAATCTCCTATTTAGACATCGGCCAGGTATTTGCTGTTCTCTATTCACATGGAGTTTGTAACCTTACTGAGGAAAATTGATGACTTAAATAGTCATTATCAATTGTAGGCATATAAAACGCTGTGAGTGGTATTGCGTAGCATGACCAGTTCCGGAAAATGTGCTTTTTGCATGGATTAGATATTTGTCAATATTTTCTTCCGGCAAAATGTTTGCAAATGTGGGTACAAATTAACGTTATAAATTGCATAGAATATATCCTTATGTGCTCGTAATTTAAAATACTGAAAAGGGTAAATTACTCAATTCAAGGACGCTCTGAAACTCAACGGCTCCACCATCAGCAAAAGACGCATATAAATTTAACGGATGATAAAGTCTTTTAGCATACAAAAACTGGCATGGTTACGATTTTATTTGCTAATTTTATTCAACCTGGGTATTTTCACTGACAGGCCCGTCAAAATGGGAATTTATGGTGACTTCTATTCATCTGACGCCTCTGTGTACTAACTCAAGTGAACTCCTTTCTGTTTTGTCAAACACAGATCAGACCATACGAAAACGGTAATACTTTTATTGCTTTATCGCAACCCACTTTGGTATGGCACGACCGGACATAACATCTATAACTTTGGAGCAGACTTCATATAAGGCTAATTCTCGGAGCAAAGTTAAAGAAAATTTATGTAACAAAGGAACATGGTACTGTGCCGATGCAGTGTTATTTGGTCAGATATTTGCATGGCCAAGCCTTATGTCCATCTCAACCCTGGGTTTATTCATCCCTGCCAGCACCCGCCCCGCCGTCTCCCTTCGAACCCCCCGGGGAAGGAGGGGGCATTGAGGAGGCGTAGAGGGGGTAAACCAGCTGGGATGTTGTTGGGCGATTCATTAATGTGGCCCCTTCTTGCCCCGCCACGGCAAAAGATGCACGACGCGTTTGGTCCTTTTTTGTCCCCCCTTCAATGAAATTGATTTTCCCACACGATTACCTCCCCCCTCCCTGCACAACTGGTAAGCCAAACATACGGACACTACGCGGCTCTCACTATCTCACGATATAGGACACGATGCACTTATTATTAGTTACAGATTATTTATTAATAATAATAGATTGCGAAAAATATAAAGCCATAAATGTCGTCCACCCTCTTTGGTCAAGTAGCATGGACAGCGTCACTTCCGTAATCCTCAGTCGGTTCCTGCAATATTAGAAATCCGTTGGTTAGAAGTGAACTGGTGCTATTTAATTTGTGTGGACATCATGAATAAAGAGCATCTAATTACTAATGTATCGTATCTACAGCTAAGACGTATGGTAGCATGTATGCTTGTGTGTACATGTAGACATACACATGACATAAACTTGTGACTAGACATGCAACTACAATTGAATGTGAGGCATTTGTTATGGGTACACATCCCCAATAACGCTCATCATACCCTGATCTTAAACCCATCTTGCTCGAATGCAAATACCATGAAGCCCGTTCGGGGGGGAGGGGTAGTTGGAGAGGCAAACTGGTTCAGCTCCAGTGGGACACTCAGGAACTATCACAAAATATCCGCTGGTTTTCCCATAGCGAAAGTATCCCAGTCCCTTGATATCAGCTCATTCCTCATCCTGCTAAAATATGCTTCAAAATATTTTGTCGGCTTTCCATTTCCTACGGACACTGATAAGAGAATGAGTTTTCCCAGTGAAGCGTAGTGTTTTCAATGGCCCAGAAGCCCGCCCTGAAATACCCCTCCTCATTGCTTAATTTTATTGACTTTCGGAGTTGATTTTAATTTTTTTGATCAATATGCATGAGGTAAGTCAAAAATAAGATCAATTATTTTGAACCGAAAATAGTAGGCTTGTTTCTGACTGTCGCATTATTCCAGCTCATTACAGGCAGTATTGACTTCTTGACATCCATAAATGCTTTGTAACCGTCTAAGCCTTTATCAAGTGGATGAATGGCTGGTCAAACAGTCCTAGCTGATTTAAAAACTAGTGAAATGTCAGGAATGCAGTTTTTTTATTTCTTGCCAAAGACAACGTATAGAAAGATTAGAAGCAACTTACCTTATGAATTTGGTGGACGGTAAACATATTTGGCAGGTAAATTCCATCAAGTGACATAAGGTTCGGTTTAACCTTTGAACAAATATAGCCAAAATAATTTAAGTTGTGGCCTTCCTACAACAGTATTGACGTCCTCATCAAATAGCCATAGATCGGCAGCACGAAAAAATCTAAGGAAAGCATAAAAATCTCCTAAGTAGGTCGATCAGGCTTAAGTACAAAAGCAAGTGCAGCAGATCAATTTTCAACAATGAATTGGACATCAGGTAACGGCAAGATGTGAACAAATTGTCGCATAGACTGTTAGCCCAGTGTTATTATCTCGAAACCAAAGCCGATCACCATAACCCATATGTATGTGTGCTCACGCAACCTTCCAAATAGATTTATACTCCCTTCTCTGTAGCAGACGGTGAGAATCAAAATATACTCTATGGATAGAGCTGAAAGTGTAAGGGTCCTAGAATTCTGCAAAATTACCCTTTATTTAAGAGAACTATGGCTCCTTTTCTGCATTCCGAATAGTGTCCACGCAATTAGGGTAGCAACTTAGTCAAATATATCTTCCTGTGTGATAGAGTTGGCAGAATCTGAGCCCTGTGTCAGGTCTCATCTTGAGGGCGGCGGTGCTGACTCTGCAGCCCACAACCGGTAAATCTGAAGGCAACAGCGAACAAACGTGCGCCTACGCACCCTTGTCTGGAGCAGAATTCCGGTTGTATGAAAAGGAAAGGGGACTAAAAGCATCCACTGAAACTGTAACAACCTTTCCTCGTTCCGAAATACCATCATGCCACCGGCCGCAGTTTATTTCTCCTGAATAACGCAAGTTACTGAAAAAAACTAGTAATAATATTCCAATTCAGGAGTTTTTTGCTGCCAGTTCGATCCACACTGCATATTTTGTTTGACATTGGCTTAAACTGGCATTACATGCGATTATTTATTATTAACCTACCTATCGAAGGCTATGGAAGCTTCTAGAAATAATTCGAAGTTAAATATCTGGTAAGCTATATCAAGTACATAATCTCCCATTTAAACGCCATCCTTTATCTTCTAAGAATGCAATAAGCAGTGGAGTTTACTACGTCTCAAGATTTTCATTGCCAGAATTCTTTCCCAGTCCTACTTACGCACCGCAGGATGAACGAATATGCGCCAAAGACATGAATACTTTAAGCAAGTTTTATGTCTTTTTATACAGCTTTTGTTCCTGAAGTCTTAATACTTCGTCAGTCAACTTGGCAACCTCATACTTTGCCACGTCAAACTTTGCTTTCTGTATAACCAATGAAAACCAACCCATGAGGATTAACTGACCAGGACACCAGATATTTCTACACTTTTTCGCTTAGGTTTGTGTCCATAATGACTAAAATTTTTGTTTTTATCAGTGGATATGAAGGTTATCTTCCCTGTGACACACGGCATTTTAGTGTTGATGCTAGCGCCCAGATATGGAAGGCTGTACTGACAAGCGAATCTTACGAGCACACGACGTAGCACTTTCTTTTGATCATCAAATGATAAAGCCGTGCAGATTATCATGAGGTGGAAGGAAGCCACTGTCATTTCTTAAGCGTCAGCAAATGCGGTTAAGCAGTTAAATAACGTCTACTCACCGGCAGTGTAGAAGAGTCAAAAGGATTATCTCCATGCGAACTCGGTACTGGAACGAATAACGTAGAAAACCATCGGTGTTTAACTTCCGTGTGTCCACAGGGATGAGAAGAAGGGGTTTAGTTATCGCATGCCACAATCGGAACCTACGTGGTAGCAACTCGCTTGAATTTAATGAAAGTCCCTGAGGATCATCAAAGTGCTGGAAGATGCGAGTGGCCAGTCACATGTGCAGCGTGACGCCCGCGTCGTTCACAGAAGTGTTTTCTATCGTATTTTTTTACGTCCTTTTGGTTTCCGCTTTATTCCTTCTTAGTTTTGCTTCCACCTTTCCTGAGATGTAAAATTGAACCCCAACTTACAATTTCGATTGGCTGCTGTGTCTTGGCACTCTACTAGTTTCCCCCATCATCGATTCCCTTTCTGCATCGCAGATACGTACTCTCGTTCGTAGCTTTAAATAATTACTACCGCGGAAAATGACACGCCATTGAAGCCTCTGGTTAGCTGGAAGATTATTGGCTGTTGAGTAGGTGGAGTACATCTTGCAGACTGACTGGCCTTTTTAAGTTTTCTGCTTATTGCTACGGTTTTTTGATTTAGAGTGTGGTTGCTACCTCGTGTTATCTGTGGCGAGAAAAAACACAAAAATTACGAATCACCTTATGCTTTTGATGCGAAAATCACCTGTAAAGGTAAATCCACCCAACCGTTTGCTTCAACTGGACGTCTAAAATCACTGATTTGTTGACGTACTGCCCGTATTTACGGGATTGGCTAATTATCCCAGTTGCTGGCGGCCGCGAAAACGAAGTCCAAAGCCAGCCCACTGAAACACCACGAGGAAGGGGGACTTGCGGTTTTGAAAAACAAACAAAACTCAGGTAAAATGATAGAGCGATATAAAACATCTATCAAAAATAAAACGTATGAGAAGGCCTAAATTCCACAAAAAACTAAATTGATGTCAAAAGTCAGCCTAGGATTGACATATTTAAGGGAAATTTAGTTGGGACTGCTTAACACCTGGCACATGGTATACTGAATGGAAAAAAATAATTAAGTCGTTAACACAACAAAACAATAAGCGCAGAACTGTCACAGGCAAGCGATCATTAGCTAACTATGCTCAACACGACCGAACACGCTATTACTCAAGGAAAAAATTATATACAAAGTGAAAACACAAAGTACATGATTTTAGACAGAATAGCACTGAAATCTGTAAGCCTCCAAGACCTCGCAGTACTCAACACGCGACCCGAGTCAATCCTGACATCCGTAAGATATTAGTCAGCATAGGAGCCGTTAGCTAGTTTTTCATGGACTAAATGTGATAAACCCAGCGACACACCGCATTACTGATATTAGTGACATCATAGTCAGCATGGGAGACATTGTGTATATGTTCACGAAATGAACATGCTCAAAACCGCGACTGCTCCCATTACTGACATATGTGACCTAGTACTCGGCATAGGTGTAAGGTATGTGTTCGTGCCCCGACCATGATCAACCACGTGACACTCCGCATTTCTGAAATCCGTTAGAGGAGCCATTATGCAAGTGTTCGTTAACTGACAATTTTCAATCACGCAACGCACCAAATTACTGCTATATGTGACTAAGTAGTCAGTATACGAGTGGCTAAGAAAAAGCATCGATACAAAAGGAAAATTCAAATAGGTGATTTACATAATTGCATGCTGAAAGTAAACAGCCGTCGTTATCCATGTAATTGTAACGGCCCGATGATGAGTTACCGAAAACACGTTCGCCGTCTTCACTTTTCACTTTTAATCGGACAGAGTATACAAAAGGACTACTAACATATTAATAATACATTTAATTGTAAGTTAGCAAACAGCTGGTGAGTGAGAGGCTTATTTGATGAAATAAGAGATTCTGTAAGAAGAGTTACTTAAACTATATCATGAAGTAGTGTAACAAAAGAATTCATTTCAACAGGGAAAAGACTAAATAAATCGCGTGGTATTATAGTGGGCACTGCTATACCGATCCAGTTTCCTCTTAAAGACCTCAAAGGAAGCAGATATAATAATATCTCGATGCAGAGCATTCAAAACTTCGACCACTCTGTTGAAGAAGAACAACTTCCTATGTCCAGTCTGGCTCCAGCTACAAGTAGTTCGAAAGGATTACCTCTCACGTTTGTGTTTGTTGCTAAGTGAAAAAAATATCCAGGTACGAGACAACAGTCCTACCCGCGCATGATTCAGAATGTTTTGTATAAGGTTGTCTCTTAGCTGCCTGTAACTTAATGGAAAGAGATCAAGATTAGACGAACGTGTTTCAAAGGGTAATTGTCCTGTCCAGTCGCAAGTTTGATTGCACGCCTTCGACCCTTCTTGAGGATACTGAAGTTCTTAGCAGTCCAGGGTCTCCAAGCCTGGATAGCAAACACAGCGGTTCGAAAGACGTAAGCGAAACAGTTTTCATCAGAGGCAGAGAAAGGCCACATGCCCAGGTCAGCATAGTCCGCATAGGAGTCCTTATGCGGGTGTTCATTAACTGAATATTTTCACTCCCGCTACACTATATATATACATATATATATATATATATATATATATATATATATATATATATATATTGTTTGATGTGGTTGCTCTTTTTTCCTCAATACCACATAACCAGGCAATTGAGAGCGTAGCTCGACGTATAGAAGAAACGCCAATAGACATTCCAACGCAGCACGTTTTAGACATGCTTTGGCTCTGCCTTAAGGATTATTGTCAATTCGACGGTAAGCATTTCCAACAGGTCAAGGGCACTCCAGTGGGTTTACCGATATCGGGGCTACTTACCGAGCTAGTCTTACAACGTCTAGAAGAAGCTGTGAGTCAAAACCTCAGGCCGAAAATGTGGCTTCGCTACGTAGATGATACCTTCGTGGCCATTAAAAACTGCGAAGTGGAACGGCTGCATGAAAGTCTTAATGGTATTTTCCTTGCTATACAATTCACCCGCGAAGGAGCAACAGGCGACATCCTCCCGTTTCTCGACGTCACGGTGCAAAGATTGAGTGATAGCAAGCTCGCAACCAGCGTCCACAGAAAAGACTCAAATGCCAAAATAATCCTGAACTATGGGAGCAATCATCCTGCTGCCCACAAACGAAAGCTGCGTTCGAGCTCTTTTTCACCGCGCCTTCCGGTACTGTAACAGCGAGTATCTACTTAAAAAAGAACTTGCCTGTTTATACTAACTATTCCGATCTAACGGATATCTGATGAGCTTCGTGAAAAACTGTCTCCGAAGTCACATGCAACCACAATATCAGAGCTCTAATGGAGAAGTAGTACCGAGGAAATTCGTTTCATTGCCATACATGCAGGGCATTTCGGAAACGGTCACCCGACAATTAGACTGATTTGGTATCTGCATCGCTCACAAGCCAGCGTCCTCCCTGCGGGCAGTAATATCACGTGTTAAAGATCCCGTACCCAAAGAGCAACAAACCAATGTTATATACCGCATTCCATGTGCGAATTGCTCTTGCGCTTACGTAGACCATACAGGCCGACGACTCGGGACCCGCATAAACGAACACAAACTGGCCATCGGCCGACGCGATCCCTTGTCTCTCGTGTTTGCGCACGCCGTTGATTGCGACCACCGCTTCAATTGGGAGGGAACTGAAGTGGTCGCCATGGCTAGCACCAAACAGGCACGCAAATTCCTCGAAGCTTGGCACTCCGGCACAAACAGTATCAACCGCCACGTCGATCTGGATGCGCATTACGAAGGTCTGCGTGCACGGTCCACTGACTTGCGCCCACCTTAAAATCAACAAATGCTTATCCGTGCCCAGCCAAGTGTAACCTCGCTGGCTCAGCATCTCCCCCCACATGACTTGCTATCAAAACTCTAGCACCCCTCCCCTTACATGTGACAGCTATCGTAACAGGATTCACGGCCCCCAAAACCCCCATAGCGTCAGTCTGTCGATGTAACCTCTCTGCCTTTAAACCCTCCAGCGTGACAATCCCAAACTCTCACTTCTCATTTCGTCTGACGACGCGTTGGTGTAACCAGCTTGAAAATACACGAGAAAACCTCGATTTTCCGACGAGCCTTCTTTCTTCATATATATATATATATATATATATATATATATGGTAGAGCGTTCGACTCAAATACCAAAGGTCGCGGGTTCGAATCCCAGGTGTGCCACACTTGGGATTGGGTATGACTGGTTGATGACGGCTAATAAGCCAGAAATGGCCATTCCGGTCTCCCTTGTCTTCGTCGGTTCCATTTTATCATATGCTACACGTCGCTATGCGACCGCCTTCGAGAGCTCTAGTCTGAGCTCCAGGGCACAACGGAACATACATGTTCCTTAAGCAGATCGGTGAGCCCCACAATATCATCACATTCCCGATCACAACCGACAAAACAAAGAGCCCGTGGCTCAATGGTATGAGCATTCGACTCAAATACCAAAGGTCGCGGGTTCGAATCCCAGGTGTGCCACACTTGGGATTGGGTATGACTGGCTGATGACGGCTAATAAGCCAGAAATGGCCATTCCGGTCTCCCTTGTCTTTGTCGGTTCCATTTCTTCAACGAGCTCGTGGCGCAGTGGGTAGAGCGTTGGACTTCTGCCCAACAGGTCGCGAGATCGGGCCTCGGGTGCTGTAGCTTATGGGGTTGGGTTGACTGGCTGATGACGGCCAATAAGCCAGAAATGGCCATTCCAGTCTCCCTTGTCTTTGTCAGTTATACCAGTCTGTCTATATCACTAGCTACTCTGTGGCTGCTGGCGGGGCTCCAGAGTGAGCCTCAAGGCAAAATGGGATGAGTAAGTCCACTACCCGATCTGTGAGCGCCCATCTACCATTAATATATTACGTGTATATCTGAGTTAGAAGTCAGTATAGGAGACTATATGAATGTCTTCATGAACTGACCATGCTGAACCCCGTGACACACGTCCTTACTGACGTCTGTGACTCAGTATCAGCATAGGAGCCCTGATGTATATGTTCGTGAACTGAAGGTGCACAACCCCGCCAAACACCGCATTAGTGACCTCTGTGATCCAGTTGTCCGTATAGGAGACACGATGCATATCTTTGCGAATTGAACATGCCTAAAACCGCAACCCATCCCATTACTAATATTTATGTCTTAGTAGTCAATAAAGCAGGCGCTATGCATTGTTACGTGAAATGACCAAGCGCAATACGTTTCAAAAACGTCATTTGTGACCCCGGTGAATTCGTAGTAAGTGTAGGAGCTTGTAGGCGTGTTTTCATGAAATGACATGCTCAGTCCCGCGATACAAGGTATTACTGATACCGCTGACCGTTACGCATGTGTTCCTGAGGTGAGCATGCACACTCCCCACGACAAGCTGCATTACGCATATCTGTGGGTAAGTAGTCAGCATATGAGCCCTTATGCGCATGTTCGCTACTTACAAAGCTCAACACTACGACACGCTTCAAAAACCTACATCCGTGATATGGAAGTCGGTATAGGAGGCGTTATGGAGTCGTTCTGGACCTGACCCAACACTAACACATGCGGCCTGAGTGACCCCTGTGACGCGTTAGCAGCCGTTATGCAGGGTTTCGTTAGCAGACCATGCTCAATACACTGCCACAAGGTATTACCAAAACCTGTTACTTTAAAGCATGTGTTCATATACTGTCCATGTTCAAACACACGACCCAGCGTAAGGAACCACCTGTGACACAGTAAAGAGTATAGGAGAGACTAGGCATGGTAAAGTTAAATGAATATGCACGAAACCGTAACTCACCGCAGTACGAACACAACTGATATAGTACTCAGTATAGGAGGCGGGATGAATTATAACACGAAATAACCACGCGCCAAAACAATCAAAAACACTAGTCAATAATAAGTAGATGCACAAAAGCACTGGCATAGCGACCAGTACAGCATGCAACATGGGGGGGGGGGGGGGGTGGCTGTGAATAGAGTCAAGGTAGAGGACAATGACCGTTTCTGAATTATTAGCCACTGCCAGACAGCCAGGATTGCTGAACATGCATTCGAACCAGAGTTCATTAATCGTCAATCGTCATTGCTTACAACGGTCTAAACTAGAGTCGTGGGCCGTTTACCTGTAAGGCTTTATTGGGAAAACTAAACCTAGAGGTAATTGTGTTGACAATTTTGGAACTGGGGATGCTTGTTTAGTTTTTGGACTTGGAATTCAACCTATGGGACACACAAGCTGTCGCACAGCAACCCGAACAACAAGCAATAGGTGGGCTGTGAACGGAGTCAAGGAAGGGGGATAGTGACAGTTTCTGACTTCTTAGCTGTTGGCGGACAGCCAGTGTTGCTGGACAGGGATTCGAACAAAATTTTATGAATTATCGAACGTCATTGTCTAGGAAGTTGGAACCTGGATTCGCGGACACTTTTTCCTGTCAGTATTTATTGGAAATATAAAATAAGATATAAATGTGTTGTGGAATTTGGAACTGGGAAATGTTCTTCTGGTTCAACCTAGGGGCCCCCATAAGCTGCCTTACACCTACCAGTACGACATGAAATAGGAGGCTCTGAAGAGATTCAAGGAGGACAATGACCGTTTCAGACACATTAGTCGCGGCCGCACAGCCAGGATTTCCGTATACGGATTCGAGCCAGATTTCGTTAATCGTCGAGCGTTCTTGAAACGAATGGTCTTATTAGGTATCACGGCACGTTTCTTGCCAAATTTGATTGGAATATTAACTGGCTTGCATTCGTTGATAAACGCTCAACGATCGCTAACGGAACTCACTAGTTCAGCTCGCTAGTTCGAACCGCACCGGCAGCCGCACAGCGGCTAGTTGTGGAATAGGCAGATGCATCTTGCCGGCAAAGACAAGGGAAACGGGAATGGTCATTCCCGGCTTATTAGCCGTCGTCAGCCAGTCATACCCGACCCCGGGTGGTGCACCACACGAGGATCGAACCCACGACCCGTTGCTCAGATGTCCAACGCTCTAACCATTGAGCCATGGGTTCACTTGTTGCGCTCTGCCTTGAGGCTCACTCTCGGGCCTGCCAGCAGCCGCACAGCTGCACATGGGGGTCGGGTGGACTGAGTGTGGCGTGGCCTTGACGGACTGGCCGTGAACATGTGCGCGCGTCCGGCCAGTCAGAAATCTCTATGCGCGTTTGATGATGACGCATTAACCTACGCGCGTAGAAGTACTCCATCTGCGCATCGCACTAACGGCACGTCTGCAGGTTGGATCGATACTGGCGGCCAGAAAATGGAGCACTGAGCATACTTCTTGAACTGGGTCAGACATCTCGTTCCATACTTAGCGAAAGAGCAGTTGGGAAGCTGACGAAGTGGCAGGCACGAAGTATAAACTTATCAGCTGGCTGCCTTAGCAGCGACCAAATGAACGTTAAGATAGAGAATGCACGCGTATTTATTGACGGGATTTCTCATCGACTGGCGTAGGAAGTAATTCACGTAGTGAGCAAACCTCCTAATAAATAAGTAGTAACGAAAGCGCGAAAATCACCTGGCCCAAATAAAGTATTAAATGTAGATGAACGGTTGCTTGCGTCGAAAAACAAGACAAAGAAGCTACCTAAGGAAAAAGGTGGGTAAAGTTTCCGGGGACATTTAATGCATATAATACGCAAAACACAATGAACTCCTAGTTAATATTCCCAAATCAATACTGACAGGAAAAAGTTCCCGCGGCCCCTAGTTCAGTTCAGTTCAGTTCAGTTTTATTAAGGGAAATATAAGCGAAGCCTTTGAGCTCCCTATTGATGTCAGTGACACTGTAAATTAAAAAGGCTGACATATAATGGACGTTGGACAAAGGGTTATCTCCCCGACACACTGCAGGGCATCGGACAAACAATTATAAAATAATGTTACTCAAAAATAGGGAGTAGTATGTTATATGACGCCAAAACGGTGGATGGGAATATGTTTCAGGAAATGTGTTTGGTTCGGATGTCGTCGTGGTACTTATGGCTGTACTGGTCAAACTTCCGCTTAAAAGTGTCAACGGATGGGGACATGATTATGTCGGCCGGCAGAGCATTCCAGGCCTTAATCACTCTGTTGGAGAAGAAGAACCTTCTTGTGTCGAGTCTTGCACCTGTCACACGTAGTTTAATGGGATGTCCTCGCAAAGTAGTGGTAGTGGCCAGCTCAAAGAAGTCGCCAGATGCAAGGCAACAATCTTGAAGCCGCAGCATTCGAAAGGCTTGTATTAAGTCGCCGCGTAGCTGTCTATAGTCCAGAGGAAACAGATCAAGATTAGACAATCGTGTCTCGTAAGGCAGGCAGCTTTGACCTTGAACAAGCTTGGTTGCACGTCTTTGGACCTTCTCAAGGGTGTTGTGGTCTTTGACAGACCACGGTCTCCAGGCTTGTATGGCAAATTCCAATTGTGGTCGCACGAACATCCCGAAGACCTTATTAAAGCACTCTTTGTCGAACTTTGCAAACGCTCGCTTAATTAGATACAAGCTTGACATGGCAGATTTTGCTACTTTTGAGCAATGGAACGATGGCTTCAGTGTGGGCGTGATCCATATTCCTAGATCTTTCTGAGCTTCTTCCTCTAGTAGCGGTGTGTCGTCCAGATAGTAAATTCTCTGGTGACCGGAGCTGGTTCTGCCGAATCGCAGAATATTGCACTCGGTAGCATTGAATGGGAGGAGCCAGTTGTGCGACCATTCCTCGAGTCGATGCAAGTTCGCCTGTAGATTTTCTTCATCAGCTGCGTTGTGGATGACCTTCCAAAGCTTTATATCGTCAGCAAACATGGCGGTGTCACAGTCCAAGCCACTTGCGCAATCATCAATGTATATAAGGAAGAGGATAGGGCCAAGGACGGAGCCCTGAGGAACCCCACTCTCAACCGCCACCTCCGCCGATTGTTGATCGCCAAGACGGACAATCTGAGATCGCCCAATCAAGAAGTTTTCGATCCATTTAAAAAGCTTGCCCCTTACCCCAATACGGTTGAGTTTGTATAGGAGACGTTGGTGAGGCACGCTATCAAAGGCCTTCTTGAAGTCTATGTACACTGCGTGCACTACATTTCCATCATCGACCGCTCGGGTCCATCGTTCCAGACAGTAGAGCAAATTATTTAAACAGGACCTTCCTCTGCGGAAGCCGTGCTGCGCTTCAGAGAGAAGATGATGCCGCTCCATAAACTGCATCAGTTCACGTTTGATGATTCGCTCCATAATCTTGCAACATATGGAGGTGAGACTTACCGGCCTGTAGTTATTTGCGGAAGCCCGGCTGCCACTTTTATGTATTGGGGAAATCCACCGTTCGTGTCAATGGCCCTCGACGAAAACGAACTCTGGCTCGAATCCATGTCCAGCAATGCTGGCTGTCCGACAACGGCTAATATGCCAGAAATGTTCGTCATCATCTACCTTGACTCTCTTCAGAGCCCCCAATTGTATGTCGTACGGGTCGCTGTGCGACAGTTTGTGTGGGGGCCTAGGTTAAATCCGAAGTCCACACTAAATGAGCATTTCCCATTGCCAAATCTATCAACACATTTATAACCTTGTAGATATTCCCAATCAATACTGACAGGAAAATGTGCCCGCGACACCTCCCTGCCGGCGATTAGTTAACTCTGGATCGGATCCCTAAGCGTAAATCGTGGCTTTCCGGCAACGGTCAATATGTCCAAAACGGTCATTGTAATCTGCCATTACTCCCTTCACGGCCCTCCTATTGCATTTCATACTATTCGCTGTGTGACAGCTTGTTCGCTGCCCTAGGTTGAATCCGAAGTCTAAACTAAATGAGCATTTCCCAGTTGCCAAATTGCCTTGATAGTTACAACTCAGTTAATATTTATAATAAAAACTGACAGGAAAATGTGCCCGCGACACCTGGTTGCGCCGTTTTAGACAATGACGATTGGCGATTAGTGAACTCTGGCTCGAATGCATGTCCAGCAATCCTGGCTGTCTGGCAGTGTCTCATAATTCAGAAACAGTCATTGTCCCATACCTTGACTCTGTTCACAGTCGCCCATTTGCATGTCGTGCGACAATGGCTAATATGCCACAAACGGTCATCTTCCTCTACCTTGACTCTCATCAGAGCCCTCAAATTGCATGTCGTACTGGTCTCTGTCTGATGGGTTTTGGGAATACTGGCTAGAGGGCACCACACTAGTGGGATTATGTCGCTCTATTTGTCTCGTGAATTTGGTGAATTCTCTAGTGACGGCCTGTAACTGGTACCCAACGCTCGTCTTTGCCATCCGGACCGACATCGCGGGAAGTCTGCCCTATCTGCCGCAGGGCATCAATGATTGCCTGATTAGCCTCCGCCTGCCTCTTCGGGTATACAAGTTGGCCACCATCATTAGTGTTTACGCTCCCCAATGACCAGCTGCGATGAGGCAAATTGCAACTGCTACGAGTATCTGCACACTCTCCTAGTGACTATGCCGAAGGTGGATAAGTTGATTGTCCTTGGTCATTTCAACGCTGGCTTCGGCACAGACCATGCCACATAGAGAAAACTTCTGGATTCCCATGGTCTCGAAGGCTTCATTGACAATGGTCTGTTCATCCTACGAACCTGCGCAGAGAACCACCAGATCTTACAACCACCTTCTTCTGCCTTTCAATACGACAGAAGGCGACCTAGATTCACCCCCGTTCGAGGCACTGGCAACTACTGGATTATGACCTTGTCCGGATGCGAGACCAGCAGGACGTGCTGGTGACAAAGGCGATCTCAGGTGCCGACGGATGAATCGATAATCACCTCGTCAGCTCCAAGACGAGGCTTCGCCTACAACCACGCAGGAGACGTCAAGGTAAGCGACCGCCCGGTAAGTTGAATACTGTTTTGTTGAATGTGCCTGCCCACCAATGCCATTTTAGCAACGAACTGGCCCATCGACTAGCCAACCTCCCAGTCGCCGACGAGGACGCCTACGTGGAGAACCGATGGAGTCAACTGAGGGACACTGTCCAATCCACCGTCCTTAATGTCCTCGGCCGCGCACTTTATCGAAACCAGAACTCGTTCGATGATTACGACACAGCCATCAACATTTCGCTTGCCGAGGAGACCTGATTACATTAAGCCTACGGCGACCGCCCTTCTGAGGCAAATAAGGGAGCCTTCTAACACAGTCGTCGCTTTGTGCAGCAGCGGCTGCGGGAAATGAAAGACGCCTGGATGGCTCGCAAGGCTGAGGGGATCTCAGGTAAGCTGACCGCAATGAATGGACAAACTTATTCGTTGCCATCAAGATTGTCTACGATCCCCCGCGTCAAAGGAACCGTTCCTCTTCACAGTACTGACAAAGCGATCCTACTCGCTGAGAGGATGCAAATCCTTAAGCGCTGGACCGAGCACTTCAGAAGCTTTCTGAACCGGTTCTCCACCATCTCTGACGCCGCCATCGACCGACTGTTTCAAGGGGAGACCAACGCCACCCTTGATCTCCTGCGCTCTGTCCACGAAACCATCAGGTCGTGAAACAAATCTCTAGCAGGAAGGCACCTGAATCGAACGCGATTCCTGCTGAGATTTACAAGTGTGGCGACCCCTACCTACTGCATCAGCTCACAACGATCTTCCAGAAGATGTGGAGCCAAGGACAGATCCCTCAGAATTTCAAGGACGTCACAATCGTCCAACACAACAAGAAGAATGAGAACCACATACTCTGTGACAGCCGCGGAGGAATCTCGCTGCTCAATATCGCCGGGGAAATCTTCACCCACGTTCTCCCCAATCGCCTTACGAGCCACCTGGAGCAAGGAATCATACCGGAAAGCAAATGCGGTTTCCGCTGTGATCGTAGCACCATTTATATGAACTTTGCCGCGTACCAGCTACAGGATAAGAGTCAGGAGATACGGATTTACCTTTAACTCCATCTGGGTGGATCTAACGAAAGCATTCAATATGGTGAATCTCGAAGGACTGTGGAAGATCATGCAGAACTTCGGCTGTCTCGAGCGATTCACTCACATGGTGTCAGGTCCATGATGGCACGATGGCACGCGTCAAGAACAACGGAGCTGTCACAGAGGCCATCGCAGTGACAATGGGAAGTGGAGCAGGGCTGCTTCCTCACGCATACCCTCTCCAGTTTCATGTTCGCTGCCGTGCTACTGGATGCCTACCATGATGAACGACCCGGAATCCGCATCGCTTACCGGATAGATAGTCAACGGTGCATGCGCTCCCAGTCGCGTGCATTCACAGCCACCATCCACGAACTTCTCTTCGCTTACGACTGCACTCATGCAAGGACTGAAGGGGATATGCAAAGGAGCATGGACCTCTTCGCTGCCGCTTTCGACAACTTCGAACTGCGCATCAGCATGGAAAAACGGTGGTTTTGCATCAGCCACCGACCAATACCACCCACAATGTGCTTCGCATTAATGTCAATGGCGCCTAACTGAAAGGCATGGATACCTTAACCTACCTGGGCAACTACCCCTCCCAAAGCTCCATAATCGTCGATGAGGTCACCTGCCGGATAACCAAAGCCAGCCAAGCCTTCGCACGCATGCCGAACGTCGTCTGGAAATCGACATGGCCTCTACCTCCGCACTAAGCTGAAGATGTACAAAACAGTTATGTTGCCGACGCTGCTGTATGGAGCAGAGACCTGGATGGTCTACCAAATAGCAGGCCCCGAAGCTCAGCAACTTCCATCACAGCTGTGTCTGCAGAATATTGACGCTAAAGTCGCAACAATGGATCCCGGACACAGACACTTTGGAAAGAGCAGGACTCCTCAACATATACGTCAATTTGAAACAACTGCAACTGCGCTGGAGCGGCCACCTCGTGAAAATGGATGACGAACGAATATCCACACGAATCCTCTATGGATATATCGGAACGGGTTCTCGTCGGCAAAGGGGTTAAGTGTGACACTACACGGACATTGTGAAGACTTCCCCGAAGCAACTGCAGATCAACCCAGCACATTGGGAGGACCTCGCCCGGAACCGACCGGGCTGGGAACCAGTGAAGCAGGAGCAACAATCTATAAAATCAACCGGATCGCCGCCGCCAGGGCCAAAAGGGTGGTATGAAATTCAAAAGAGCCCCAGACTAAAACCGCCAATATACATGCTTTCCCAACATGCCCACACTGTCAACGCACCTTCCACGCGCGAATCGACCCGGTCGGACACCTTGGGATGCGATGCAACAACAATCCCAGAATTTCAACTTCTGCGTCAGCGAACATCTCATTTGCCAACCCTGCCTCGGACCTCACGATGAGCCTTACTGTCACCACTTCCCTCACTCGCACCACCGAAGGAACCACATACGACTTTTCGTCCCCTGACACCACCACCAACACCTCCACCACCATCACCAGTATCCGCAGCACAACCCCGCAGGCACAGCACCTCCCGACCTTTGCTGCCCTTGGTGTAACCTCATATGTACCTCGCGCACCGGCCCAGTCGATCACTTGCGAATCCATTGCACAGAGACTGGCAAACCGGTGTCAAGAGCATCAAAATACACACTACGCATCTGAATCAACTGTCCGAAATTTTCACGCACCTTCAAACACAGCATGGGCCTCTAAGTCCACATGCATCTAGATGATAACCTGCTATAAACCATCTTAGGCTAGACCACATCAGCGCACGCTGGCTCCACCATTGTATACACAGCACTCCCAACCATCATCACATACCTGAGACTATCATGGTTTCCTAAAAACCGTGGCTTGGAAGGCTACCAACTGACGCTTACACCGGACCATGCCGTCAGTCCAGTGTGTGTTGCGCGTTGAGCGGCTGACCAGTGGACTGGAAGTCAGACGGTGATGGCTACTTTTCCCCCTGGCTTTGGGCGTCCTGGTGTGTGCATTAAGGGGGCTAGGTCGTGCTGTGACGCGCGAAGACGGGTATGCCGGCCCTGTCAGCCGATGCACCCACGCCATCATCAGACAACTGACCGGCTCAGACGGTGGTATGATTTTGGGGGTGAGGGAGAGAGTGAGGTCCACACCTTAGTGCGTTTTCCTCGTTTAAACGATCAAACGTGCTTGGAACTATCCCAGTGCGTTAAAAACCATGGCTGGGAACGTTCCCAACCGATGAGATTACTCGGACCGTGTGGTCAGCCGAGTGTATGTGTTAGTGTGGAGGGGCTGACTGGCAAACTGAGAGTCAGGCTGCATTGGCTGCTTCTTAATGTGGCCTTTATGGCACTCGCACTCAGTCGAGATGTGAGCCGCAGCTCCCTGTGTTGTAGTTTTCTTGGTTGTACTGGACCAAAGTGCGTGGGTCTGCGCCTTCGTCCATTTACGGTCGTCCTGACTCTATCTTTAAATCGGGCACGGGTGGGGGTGGAACAGTAAGTGAGGTAGATGCAGAGCCAGTCTACTCTCGCTATAATCCAGCGCAATTCACCGTCCCTGCGTCACCCTGCTGGGGAGCATGCAGTGCACCTAGTCAAAATCAACAGTCGAAATGTCGATCGCTAGGTGACAGCTTGTGGAGGGCCCCAGATTGAACCGGAAATTTAAACTAGACGCTGAAGCACCGTTAGTCATTATCTCTGTGTTAAACAAAACTCCAAGACGATTATTTAAACGGATATCTCTTTTTGGGTACAAGACGTCGTAGCGTAGGAATGAAATTTGTATAGTAGGGCATTAGTAAGATGGATATTGCAGATTGCGGATGAGCAAAAGCGGGCGTCCTGTGGGGCGCAAAGATGCCATTGTCCTTGCTTGAGAATGCTTCCATTTTTGAGGTGATCTGCGGTATGGTTATCTACAAAACATTGCGACTTTAATATACCATTGCTAGGTTGAAAATAACCTACTTAGCAGCCGGAATTCCCTTATTCTTTGATTGCTACACGGTGGGTTATCCTGATCATGGGTGACTTTAATGCGCCTCAAATCGACTGGAGCTCGGCCTGCGCACATATCCCTGATCTGGCCTTTGACGGTTGCCTTCTGATCACGACGCTAAAGCTACTTCTCACACAGAACATCACTTTGCCAACAAGGGTGCGCGAAGGAAAACAGGCCAATTTTCTGGACCTCATGCTCATGAAGTCGCAGGACAGCATCGACGAAGTGTCATGTCTACCGCCGCTAGGTAAAAGGGACCGAGTTGAACTGCAATGGGAGTACTCGCTATTTTCTATACCAGAAAGATTCACAACAGTCAGAAGGAATATATGGCAATGCCATTTAAGTGGAATGAGGGCCGAACTCATGCGTACTCAGTGGGAACCTTTATTCTTTGGAAACATAACCGAGGACTGGGCAACGTTCTGGGAAGTACTGCACAGGCTCATAGAAAATCACTGTCCAATTTTGAGAAAGAGGTTAACCAACAGACCGCGACGGCTTACACAGGCTTTAAAAATCGAAGTTAACAAAACGCGGATATTGGGGAAAAAATTGCTTACGGATGGAACTCCTGCATCTATAAATGCGTAAAAAATGCAGAGAAATCGGGTCAAGAGCCTTATTGTTAGAACAAGACAGGATTTCTAAATGGACCTACTGAACCGGGCCACCGTGAACCCGAAAACGGTTTTACGGTTACCTTAAGCAGAATACACGAAACACGGATCCGATACCCCTGCTGAGGACCGACGAGGGCATAGACCTTTCTGAAGATGGTGCAAAGGCTGATAATCTTTCGGAATTTTTCCGGTCAGTTTTTACGAAGGAAACGAGATACGATTACCCTGCCGATGTCTTCGAAGTGGATACAATAGTTGAGACTGTTCAATTCACCGAGACTATTGTCCTCAATAAAGCTTTTGGGGTTAAAGGAATCTAAGTCACCGGGTCCCGATGAAGTACCTGCCAAGATCTTGAAAGAGCTCACGAGAGAGTTGGCAAAACCACTCTCTACCAGCCGATTGGAAATTCACATGGATAATGCCACTCTATAAGGGTGGATACCAGGTCTCCGCAAACAATTATCGACCGGTCAGCCTTACTTCAATTTGCTGCAAAATCAGGGAAAAAATAATTGAGCAACATATAATGTAGTTTCTAGAACATAACCATCTGCTTTCCGAGGTCCAGCACGGTTTCCGTAGAGGTAGGTCCTGCGTCACAAATTTGCTCTACTGTTAAGAACGTTGGACTGAGGCAGTCGATCGAGGAAATACGGTGCACGTGGACTATATTGACTTCAAAAAGGCTTTCAATAGCGTGCCACACCACCGCTTTCCCTTATAAACTCAACCGCATAGGAGTAAAAGGATAGAAAACTTCCTAATTGGCCGCTCACAAACTTTCCATATCAGCTACAAACAGTCGGCCAAGGTTGAGGTTGAGAGTGGTGTTCCCCAAGGCTCTGTTCTCGGCCCTATTTTGTTCATTGTCTACAACAACGATTGGGTGAGCGAACTGGACTGCCATATTGCTATGTTTGCCGATGATCTGAAACTTTGGCGCGTCATTCAAACTGCGGCTGATGAAGAGAACTTGCAGGCAAACTTAAATCGACTCGAGAAATGGTCAAATGACGGGCTCTTGCCGTTCAATGAGAGCAAGCAACATTATACGAGTCGGGAAAAGCAATCCGTCGAATCGTACGGTTTACCGACTAAATGGCATTCCATTGAAAGAAAGTGGATGCCCAAAAGGACCTGGGAGTCTGGATCACGCCCTCGCTTAAACCCTCCCTGCATTGCGCAAAGGTAGCGAAGTCAGCGATGTCGATGCTGTACCTCGTCAAACGAGCTTTTTCAGCCTTCAATACGGACTGCTTCAACAAAGTCTTCTGAACCTTTGTGCGGCCGCAGTTGGAGTACGCTATCCAAGCTTAGAGACCCTGGACGGCGAAGGACATCAAACATCCTCGAAACGGTCCGTAAAGCGAGCAACCAAACTTGTCCTTAGACATGGCTCACAGCCTTATGAATCTCAGCTGCCGAATCTCAATCTCTTTCCCTTGCGCTTTAGACAGCTTCGGTGAGACCTGATACTAACATTCCGCATACTGCGCGTTCAGGACTCTTGTCTTGTCCGAGGTGATTTCGTCGAGTTAGCAACAACAATGAGCTTGAGAGGTCATCCTCTCAAATTACGTGTGACTGGAGCTAGGCTAGATACTCGGAAGTACTTCTTCTCCAAAAGAGTAGTCAAAGATTGGAATAATCTTCCTCTGGATGTTGTTATGTCGGAATCCCTGGAGGCTTTTAAGCGAAAGTTAGATCGATATAATTGTATGAGCTACAACTCGAACTGAAAGCTGCATGGGTGACATCAGAAATAAGGGTTTTTATAATACAACTAGCTATATTTGAGTACAATTTCCTTATGTTTATTATTTTCATTCGAAGGCTCGAACTCTCACATAATTCCCATTCGGAGGTCCCCGAGGTCTTCCCGGCTTAACAATCGGCACATCTTGGTAACACCGTGAGCATTCGAATCAGCTGAACCTGGCAGCCATAGTCCATGTGGTGTAAGAAAGTTCTCCCTTGGTTTGAACCGCAACGGACCGAGCATGATCTGGGCGGATATTTCTGCCTTGAAATCAATCGGCGGACTCTGCAACCAGCAAGGGAGTGTATGGCTGCATCTTCCGAACTTCGGTGATGATCCGGGTAACCTCCGTGATGCCCCCGTTAGACACCCACCCCCAAGGGCGACCGTTTTTTTCCTAAATATCACTGGGAGTTTTTTCGCTGCTCTTTTTTAACTAGGTTCCACCCAGTTGGCTAATATCAATTGGCCTCGTCAACATCTCGAGATACTATTTATTTGATACCACAATGCACATGTACAAATAGGGAATTCAAAGGTGATTCACCTATATCTACCTCAAATATACTGATACTGATATCTTTTTCATTCTCGGTAAAATTTCATTCATATCCCTAATAGCAGTCTAAATTGCCCGGATATACTTTAATCACGACACTTCGAGATAGAGCACTTCGCGTGCTCATTGAACAATCGATTTTAATAATCTGAGCTCTGATTGGTCGGGTAGGTGATAATACTGCTTGCGCGAGAGCACGAAGGGCGTCATTGCATACATACACGTGCCTGCACTTGTGACTGAATTTGGGACGCACTTGTTTTTGCACTTCCATTCCTATTTTACCTACTATATTTGTTGTTTTTTACTATCCTTTTCTAATGGGTAAACAGGCTTCTAAGAGGACAATTAGGAGGCATATGGCGTGAGAGGAAGCGCAAATATGCCGCAAAGATACGGAGGCAGTGAATATGTGTACATACAAGTGCAGAAAATTTGATGAGGATGACATTGATGGACCGTTAGTTGATCGCACGTGGATGGATGTCTTCGAGTACGCTTATGATACCTCGATCTGGCCAACTGACAGTGAGACAGATGACATGTTATCATCTAAAGAAGAGGAGAGTCGTGTAGATAATCGGCTTCCCTCGCAGACCTACGTTAGAGAGCGTGTGAGGAAATGGACCATTCAATCGAATTTAGCCCATACCCACTTACGTGGTATTCTGGAAATATTGAAATCTCTCGTACTGGCATGCCAACAGACCCCCTTACACTGTTAGGGGCATCGTATAGTTTAAAATTTGAAAGTATGGGTAGTGGTGAGTATGTCCACATAGGACTGGAGAGTCAAAGTAAGTGACTACTTGAGAACGATAAGATGCACAAGGATGAGAACGAGATCGTACTTAATCTAGCAATTGATGGAATGCCAGAGTTCCTCAAAACCAAAGTGAAATTCTGGTCTATTTTAGCAATGACAGTGTTCCCCTTCATTAGCGCCGTTCTAACAGTAGCTATTTACTGAGGAAAAGATAAGCCATGCGATGTGCATGCCTTCTGTAGACGTACTGTATACGAAATAAGGTCGCTAAAGGGCACTTTTATGGTGGGAGCCGTAATTTGTGACGCACCGGCTGGGGCATTCTTGAAGCAACTCAAAAATATGAATGCTGTTCTGTGATGTGATTGGTCGGCAGGCTGATAATGGTGCTTGAGCGGGTGGGCGAATGGCTCTATTGCACTTTTATCTGCCGTGGCATGCACGAACTTGACTAGTCTTGTGACTGCTCTTGTGACCCACCCGTTTCTGCATTTGCGTTCCTCTTTAGTCTACTATATCGATTGATTTTTTCTAATAACCGTGTCTAATGTTCAGTTAGGCCTGTAAGAGGACAAGAAGAAGGCATATTGCTCGTGATATGGCGGAAATATGTCACGAAGCTAGAGAATAAATTAAAAGGTACAGTTGTAAGCGCCTTAAAGATGAAGAGAAATGTACATATGTACCGTTAAACGATTGCACGTGGATGGATGTGCCAGTGGATGCACATGATACATCCGAATGGTCAACTAATGGCGAGGCATATAACAATTTATCGTCGTAGGAGGGGGAAAGCAGCACAGAGAGTTCGCTGCCCTCGCAGATATCCATTGAGAGATGGTTAGGAAATGAGCTATTCAATAAATTATAGCCCATATCCACCTTTATAACATTCGCTGGTAACAGACGTGCCAACCGACCCCATACACTGTTGGGGGGGGGGGTCATACAGCTTTCGAGTGGAAAAAATAGGCAGTGAGGAATATGTTTACACAGGACTGGGGAGTCAAATTAAGCAACTCATTGAGAAGAGAAGGATTCGCGAAGGTGAGAATGAGATTTTAGTTAATATAGCTATTGATGGCCTGCCTGTATTTTTTCCGAAGACAAAACTTGAATTTTGGCCTATTCTAGCAAGGTTGTCCGTCCTTTCATAAGCGCCATATTCCGTGTTGCTGTAGCCAACGCCCAACAATGCCATCCATGTCCGGCGTCCTTGTTCAAGGCAAACGGTTGACGAAATTAACTTGCTGCAGGACACAAGGTTTAGGTACGATTAATTTGATTCTCCTGTAAACTGTACGTGTGGCAGCCGTCATACGTGACGCACCAGCTATGTATATCGTTAAACATATCAAAAATGTGAACGCATATCACGGATGCAAACGGCACGACGTTTTGGGGGTATTTATCTACATTTTATATGTGGGTGAGGACTATAGGTAAAGAAAAGACAATGACTTTAATGTGCCCGTAGGAGTTCCCCATTCGCAGCCTGTTAATTTGGTCTCATATGTAATTGTCCGTTAGATCCACTTCACCTAGTTTTTTGATAATTCCAGGTTTACTAGGAAGTTTGACACTTACCGAAATGATTGACTAAGACAACACTCACGATCGAAATTTACGCCACAGACGAGTGGCCTAGTTCAAACATCTGGGTCTTGTCCACCTCGTTCCCATTCCAGGCCAACCACACAGGTCTCAGTTGTTCAGTCCAGTAAGCCTAGCATATACCTGGCAAATCAAATTATGCTCCTAATCCAAGTTCTAAAATCAAAAATTTCAATACATTTGGGAAAACCGTCAACGCTCCAGCATCTACAATACACGCCCAAACTTTTGTTAGCAATTTTCCCAATCCAATCTAATTAATTCGACCTATTCCATATGCTATCAGTTTCCCAAAACCATTTGTTCCAACTTCAAATATAATTATCCCCCATACTAGGCTAACGTTCGTCAAAATCCTATTTCTAGGCCTTCTCATAGTTTCATAACCCCAGAAAATAGTCTTCCTCTCCATGTATGCCACCCAAATATGTTTCTCTACAATAATCATAATTTAATAAACAATAATAACTTAGAAAATTATAGTACGCAACAATTTTAATTTCCGCCCACTCCTCTTTCTTTGCATTTTACTGCTCCCCCACCGAGACTTCCTTTTTGATAAACACTAATGAGTGTAACCTGCGTCTACTGAATACGCTCAGTATTGTTCCACGCAATATGACATAAGTCGTGAATAAGATGACTGGAATAAGAACTGTAGCTTTTGAGTTTGAAACAGATGTTTTGGGCATCACAGAATCTAGAGCTAACGCTCTAATTTTCGACTCGATTCTCGCTTCAAATAATTTAAGCATATATCGACAGGACCGCGCTGAAAAACAATGCGATGGTAGTCTTATATAAATTATATCATCTCTTGAGGTGTAGGGGTACTTGTTAGGGGTAGCACCACACATATAGCATTTGGTCGCTCCATTTGTCTCGCACAGGCAGTGAATGCTCTGTGGACACCTCTAACTGGTACAAAACTCTCACCTGTGGCTCCTTGAAGTTGGGTCCTTCCCAGACACCACACCCCGGGCAACCGTCACAACCAGCGGGCTAAACCAGGTGAGGGTCTCCGGTGTTGTGTGTGCCTCCACACCCGGTATGTCTGACTCCCGAACTCCCCACCTCCCCCCCTTTCAAAAAGTCCTACGGTGGGGGCGACAGCAACCCCGTAGGCGGCCCAGGCTAACTCGGGTCGTTCTCCCACTAAAACAAAACCGTAACCCATAGTGGAGTTCGGCAGCGGTCTGGGATGTCCGAGCAGCCCTATTTAGGGACAGCACTGCTTGCCTCCTCGCGGATGAAGGGGCTAGAAAATGTGCCCTAAAAAGTGCTAAGTCTCGCGTCTTCTGCAGCCCGCCGCGGCTCGCAGATCGCAAAATACGCGGTCCTAAAACTCAAACAAACAACAATACCCCACGTCTACATTCATCTCGCCATACCCTCCAGGCCGCTCGGGTGAGTCCACTCACACTAGCCGCCTGGAATGTTCGTTCCCTTTTAGACAATCCTAGGAGCAACCGGCCGGAACGGAGGACGGCGCTAGTCGCTCGGGAACTGGCGCGCTACAAGGTGGACATTGCTGCTCTCAGCGAGACCCGATTCTCTGAGCAGGGTCAGCTGGAGGAGGTAGGGGCCGGCTACACTTTCTTCTGGAGCGGCCGGCCAAAGGCAGAGCGACGCAACGCTGGTGTTGCCTTTGCCATCCATAACGACATCGTGGGACGTCTGCCCTGTCTGCCGCAGGGTATCAATGATCGCCTGATGAGCTTCCGCCTGCCTTTTCGGGGAGCCAAGTTCGCCACCATCATCAGGGTCTACGCTCCCCCAATGACGAGCTCTGATGCGGCAAAGAACAAATTCTACGAGGACCTGCACGCCCTGCTGGTGACTGTGTCGAAAGAGGACAAGTAAATTGTCCTTGGTGACTTCAACGTCCGCGTCGGGACGGACCACACTGCCTGGCAGGGAGTGCTGGGTCCCCGACGGTCTCGGTAGCTGTAACGATAATGACCTCCTTCTTCTGCGCACAAGTGCGTAACACCATCACCTGCTGACAAACACTGCTGACAGAGAAATCGCAAATTCTGAAGCGCTGGGCCGAGCACTTCAGAAGTGTCCTTAATTGCTCACAAGCCATCTCCGATGCTGCCAATGACCAGCTCCCTCAAGTAAACACGAACAATGACCTGGATCTGCCGCCTTCCCTAACAGAAACCATCCGGACCGTGCAGCAGATTTCCAGCGGTAAAGCGACGGGATCCGACGCAATCCCAGCGGAAGTCTTCAAGCACGGTGGGCCCCGGCTGATAACAGAACTCACAACACTCTTCCAGGAGATGTGGCGCAAAGGACAAGTTCGTCAGCATTTCAAAGACGCGACCATCGTCCATCTCAACAAACGGAAGGGAACCGGCAACTCTGTGATAATCACAGAGGCATCTCGTTGCTCAACATCGCCGGGAAGATCTTCGCCTTTATCTTTCTCAATCATCTGAATGGTCACCTAGTGCAGGGCCTGCTCCCGGAAAGCCAATGTGGCTTCCGCCGACACCGCGGAACAACCGATATGATCTTTGCTGCCCGCCAGCTACAAGAGAAGTGCCAGGAGATGCGAACTCACCTATACACTACCTTTATGGATCTAACGAAAGCCTTGACACGATTAATCGTGACAAATTGTGGAAATTCATGCAGAAATTCAGCTGTCCTAAATGGTTTATGCACATGGTGCGTCAGCTTCATGACGGGATGACGGCGCGCACCACTGACAACGGGACGGTATCCGAAGCATTCGCAGTGACCAACGGAGTGAAGCAGGGCTGCGTATTGGCTCCCACACTGTTCAGTCTCAGGTTCTCGGCTATGCTGATGGACGCCTATCGTGATGAGCAACCTGGCAGCAGGCGGGCTTTTGAATTTGAGCCGCCATTTTTGGTTGCTCTCCATTCACGAGGAAATTTTCTGTAACTGTACACTCCTCTACCTATTTTACTTTGATATTCTGTCTTTTTACGTTTATTATTTTCTGAACTATGTTTTTAAGGTCATCTCTACACTACGCTAGCACCTTTTTGAATGCACGTAAACTGAAATATTTACCGAATAATTTCCATGAAGCCAGCTGTTGCACTATTCGGCCAATTTGTCGGATGTGTGATTCCCCGGTGCTCACCTCTTCACAATTTTATCAACAAAAACCTGCGCAGCGGAAAAAACACCACTGCGGTTGGAAACTCGCCTTGAAGCCTCAACCGAACGAAAAACTGTCAATTCCAGGGTTTCTTTCAATAAATTGTCGTTTTATCTTCAACAAAACTCAGGATATGGAGTTACTTTTGTTGAAAAAGAACATAGTAAGACTCAAGTGATTTGTATTCAAGAGGCATGGTTAAAAAGTGACATTGATGCACGGCTAATTAGCCCCCCGTCTTTCTGTTGCTTTCGAGCAGATCGAACATCTTCATCCTCCAGTAGAGGCGGTTGGGTGGCTATTTTGGTCAATAATGATTGGTATGTTAACTGTAAGTCCTTGTTTTCCTACTCTGAGGATTTGATAGACGTTATCGCTGTCATCTGTAAGCCCCGACTTTATATACATTTAAGGGTAATTATATTTGTTAGTATCTATATTCTCCCCTCTACCTGTGAAGGTGCGCTTAACTGTTTTTTTTGACGTTCTTTCAGAAAAACTTGCTTTATTGTCCTGCGAGCATCTTATTGTCTTATGTGGTGATTTTACTCGTGGGAATTTACGTCCGTTTACGTTATTTGGCTTTGATGACCTTGTTTCCTTTTATACTCACGCTGATGCCCCTCTTGATCACGTTTTGACTAACCAATCCAAGTTCTTCCTTGTTAAGAACAGAGCTCCATTGTCTGGTTCCGATCACTCTGTATTATTAGGCCTTCCAAAAATTTACTCCGCTTCTACGCGTGCGCTGCTACTCAAACCGCTTCGAAAGTTAAGGTTCGTGACACGTCACCGGAAAACAATTTTCTTCTCCAGACTTGTATATCTTACACTATCCCCGTCTTCCTCAGTCAATCCAATGTTGAGTCGTGTTCCAGCTTCCTTACAACATTTTTAAAAGAAATTTTTAATATTTTTTGTCCTCTTGATACAGTTTTGGTCCAACCTGACAGAATTTCTTCCCCTTATCTAAAATCTTTAAGACGTAAAAAAGAACTTCTCTACAAGCTAGGCCTCCGTGGCTGTCTTAAGCAGGTTTAAGTCTTAATAAAAAGTGAGATTTGCAGACTAAATGAATTGTTTGTGAGTCAGGTGTTTGCCTCTTCGTCCAAACCTTCTTTTCAGCTTTCCTCTGCTGAACTCTTGAGGAAACTTAAGCGTCTCACTGGCCAATGTGGTAAACTGGCACATGTTGATGCTGATCAAGACTCTCTAAATGAACATTTTATCTATACTTCTACCGACTCCAATCACCCTACAAACAACCTTTCGTTACTACCAAGCCTTTTTTCTCCCGTGTCAGTAGCAACAGTGGAGAAACATCTGAAAAATGTCCATGGTTCAACTACTGCTGGGCCGGATGAAGTCTCACCATTTGTTTTAAAATACTGCTGCTCTCAGATTTCCCCTATTTTGACACACCTTATAAACATGTCCGTCATGGAGTCAAAGATTCCTGACATTTGACGTTCAGTAAGAATCACTCCCATCCCTAAAAAGTCCGCCAATTTTGGTCCTAAATCTTTCCGTCCAATCGCCTGCTCTTCCACTTTACTGAAGATTGCTGAACGAGTCGCTCTCGATATAATTAAGCCTTTTTCCTCCAATTTCTCCGACCCATTACAATTTGCCTATAAGGCTCGGCGTAGTACCCTAGATGCCGTTGCCCTTGTAGTGCATTTGGCTCTACGAGAGCTAGATAAAGGCTGCCGTGCGTACGCATGCGCATTTCCTGACTACTCCTCTGCCTTCAACACCATCCCGCGCCATCTCCTCCTTAATAAAATATCC
The DNA here is from genome assembly GCA_017591395.1 of Schistocephalus solidus. Lineage (NCBI taxonomy): Eukaryota > Metazoa > Platyhelminthes > Cestoda > Diphyllobothriidea > Diphyllobothriidae > Schistocephalus > Schistocephalus solidus. Next base: position 94,338 of record WEDG01006502.1, read on the forward strand.
GCTTCTGGCTCTCCCGGCTGGGTTGTCTCTTGGCTCGAAGATTATTTTACTTCACGCACTAAATTCGTACAATCCGGCTAGCGGAAGTCTACTGTCCTTCCAAACAAGTGCGGTGTTCTTCAAGGTGCCATCTTATCCCCTCACCTCTTCTCCCTTCACACTGATGATTTGAGGTCACCAAATGACTCTCTGTACATCAAATATGCCAACGACATGGTTGTTTGTCATCCTCTTAAAAAGCAGACACATCTCCAGTGTCTGAAGGATGGCCTCGACCATGTTGCAGCCTGGTCGTCAGATAATGGCCTTCAACTGAACCAGGAGAAGTCTGTCCAATGTGTTTTTCACCTGCGACCATCCCCTAGTTCTCAATTCTCAGCCGTCCTTCCCGACGAGGTATCCTCTTTTCGGTACCTTGGCGTTCCTCTGACATCGAATCTTTCATTCTTCCAACAGATCGATGCTCTTTCTACAAAAATTTGTAAACTTCTATATTATATTCGCCATTTACGTTCCTAACACACGCTTAGGCCCTTATCTGGCGATTTATAGAGGCATGTGTTCTTCCCCTTATCCTTTATTGCTCTCCCGGGATTTTTTCAGCCTTGCTTAAAAAAGAATTTTTGATTTTAAAACGTATTCTCCGAATGCTCTCTTCTGCTGCTGGTGTTTCTTATACTGTTTTAGTGGATTTGATAGCAAAATGACACTACGACAGTCAAACAATTCGCTGGGCAAATCCTTGATGATGTAACCCATCCCCTCCACTCTGAGCTGATTGCTGTGAAGTCTTCCCGTCCGATGTGCCGAGGCTTTCGCCATATAGCCTGCCGTACAACGGCATACCAGTGCTCTATTTTGGCATTTCTAGCAGGCTACCTTACGTGTGAAGAGACTGAAATAAAAAAGCTCAGACTAGAACTGTCTCCCCACTAGATGTCCATTTTTGACTCTTTGATTCTTGCATATTATGTTAACTTATCCTATTATCTTAGTGAATAGAGCCATTTATATTTTTGCTGAATATTTTGAATGATACTTCAAAATAAAGCGTATTCGACTCTCTGATCCACATCGGCTACAGAACTGACGGGCACCTTCTCAACAGTCAGCGTATGCAGGCTACAACGCACGTGTCTACGACTACAGTCCACGACTTGCTCTTCGCGAACGATTGCTCCCTTAACACCGTGACGGAGGAGGACATGCAAAGGAGTATGGACCTCTTCGCTGCAGGCTGCGGCGATTTTGGATTAACAATTAGTACAGCCAAAACGGTTGTCATGCACCAGCCGCCACCCAGCGCGGAATACAATGCTCTTCCAATCAATGTCAATGGTGCTCAACTCAAAAACATGGAATCCTTCGCTTATCTAGGAAGCACGCTGTCATGCAACACGAGAATCGATGACAAGGTTGCCCATCGGCTCTCCAAAGCTATTCAGGCCTTCGGCTGGCTGCAGGCCTCCGTGTGGAATCGCCACGGTATTCATCTGAACATCAACCTGAAGATGTACAAGGCTGTCGCCTTATCGACACTCCTTTATGGAGCGGAGACCTGGAACATCTACTCGAACCATGCCAGGATGCTGAATCACTTTCATCTCAGCTGCCTCCGCAGAATACTGAAGCTGAGATGGCAAGACAGGATCCTTGACACGGAAGTCCTGGAGCGGACCGGAATCGTCAGCATCCACGCCATGCTGAGGCAAGTGCAACTGCGATGGAGTGGCCACCTGGTAAGAATGGACGACGAGCGACTACCCAAACGACATTTCTACGGAGATGTCACTACGGGTGCTCGCTGGCAGGGAGGTCAAAAACGACGTTACAAGGACACTGGAAGAAATTGCTGAAGCAACTGCAAATCAACCCAGCGACCTATGAGGACCTCGCCCAGGATAAACCGGCACGGAGAAGATCCGTGAAGACTGGTTCAGCAATCTATGAGGCAAACCGGACCGCTGCCACCAAGGCCAAAAGAGCGGCACGAAAGTCTCCAGCCCCCCGGACCAATATCGTTGATGCCCAGGCCCTGCCAGCATGCCTACACTGTCAACGCATCTTTCGCGCGCGAATCCACCTGGTTGGTTATCTCCGGACGCAATGCACCAAAAATCCGACAATTCCAACTTCTACGTCAAATTCTGCCAACCCTCCTTCAAACTCCCCCACCCTCACTCCTGGCATCAATTCCATCACTCCCACCATCGTAGAGACCACATTCCTCTACGCATAGCCTGTTACCCCCACCACCGCAACCACCACCACCTTCGCCTTCACTACCACCGCCACCACCATAAGCGATGGGGACTCTCTCCTAAACTGTCCTCAATGTGACCACACATTCATCTCACGCATCGGCCTGGTCGGTCACTTGCGAATCCATCATACAGAAACTGGTTGACCAATGCCTGGAGCACCAACACACATCAGAGATCGTCGTCTCCACTGTCCTCACTGTCCTCACGCATTCACTCATCGCATGGGCGTATTCGGTTACATGCACATCCATGACAGCAGAATTCACCGCAATGCCGACAACACCGATAAATCGTGCACACCTTCCTTTACTGCCATTCTTACCGCCTCTGCCACCCCCACTACCATGAATGACATCCCCCAGCCTCTCCCGATTTCTTCTGCTCACAATGCGCCCGCAACTTCAACGCACGCATCGGCCTGGTCAGTCATCTGCAAATCCATCGCCCGGAGGCTGGTGAACCACTGCCTGGGGCTCCGACATACAGTCGACGCACCCGCCTTCACTTCCTTCACTGTTCTGGCAAATTTACACACCACATGGGCCTATTAGGACACATGCGCCTTTATGACAACCTGCGGTAAACCCCCGGAGGCTAGGCCACATCAGCGCACACCATTTACACTAATACATAGACAACACCCTCACAATCATCATAATGTACCTAGACACCGTGGCTTGGAAGGCTACCAATCTGACGCTCACAGCAGACCACGCCATTGGCCCAGTGTATGTGCTGTGTGTGTCGAGCGGCTAACCAGTGGACCGGGAGTCAGACGGCGATGGCTCCTCCATATCCCCTGAGTAAGTAAATCCTGGTGTGTGCGTTATGGGGGCCAGGTCGTTCTGTGGCGCGCAAAGACGGGTATGCCGACCCGTCAGCCAATGCGTCCACTCCCACCTCAGACACTGACTGGCTCGGATGGTGGTTTGATTGGGGGGTGGGTGAGAGAGAGTAAGGTCAACAGCTCAGCGAATTTTCATCACTATAAACAATCTGACGCCCTTGAATCTATCACGGTGCGCTAAAAGCCGTGGCTTGGAAGGTTGCCAACTGAAGGGATAACTCGGACCGCGTGGTCAGCCCAATGTGTGTTTTGTGTGGAGTGGCTGACTGGCGGACTGAGAGTCAGGCTGCAATGGCTCCTTCTTAATGTAGGCATAGGAAGTATCTAGCAATTAGTGATACTAATCCTTCCAGATCTGTGGCTCAAGTCTTCCGTCTCCGTTCTTCCACTAAGTCTTACAGAGTTATTCCGCCTTTACTCTATTGCAATAACAATTTCGTTACAGAGGATTTGGACAAAGCGGAACTGTTAAAATCCTTCTCTGCCACACATTTTACCCTTGAATCCAATCCCATACATTCAATCCCTCTGACATATCATGAGTTATTCACTACCATTAATTTTGTTTCTGCAAATATTCAGAAAAAGAAAGGCCGACTTGATCAATCACACTCAGCTGGAACTGACAACATCCCTAATTCATTTATTAAGTGCCTACGATATTTTCCTCCTTTACTGACCCTAGTATTCTCAGTCTTTCACGAAAATGGTTTCTTTCCTGATTATTGGAAATCTTATATTATTATTATTAATTCAGTCTTCAAATATGGTTCACGCTCTAATGTTCAAAATTATCGCGGTGTTCCTCAAACACCTCGTGCTAAACTGTTTGAAAAACTGATTGCCGTACAAATTACAGAATTTTGCATAACCAATCAACTGCTTAACTCTTCCCAACATGGCTTCTTACCCGATCGCTCTTGCCAAACATGTCACATGTCGTTTCTACATCTTCTAACTTCTCTTCGCAATGAGCATCTATCGATGATCGTTATTTATTTTGCTCTAAGTAAGAACTTTTGATAAAGTGTCTCAGGGGAGACTCATTGGAGGCTTTAGGGCTTCATAGTCCCCATTTTGATTTCATTATGTCATAAATGGAACAGAAGAGCTTAATGGGGTCCGCATTTTTAGCCAAGACCCCTATTGTAAGCGGTGTCCTTAAAAGCACCGTGCTTGGTCCTCTAGTTTTGTGCTTATCATAAATGATATTTCGTCATCAGTTAAATACTCTCAATCTTTTATTTACGCTGACAATCTTAAATGCGTATATTCCTTCTCTAAATCTACGGCCAAACCGTACTTAGAAGAAATCCATGCAGACTTGCATGCTCTTTCCGCGTGGAGTTCAAAGTGGGAAATGGAACTTTCACCTTCAAAATGTTGTTAAATGCGTCTTGGGTTTAGAAGGCTACTACAACCAGTTATCTTTCAAGTCACGCCTATGACTGAATGTTCTACCATCAAAGAATTAGGTTTAAGCTGCATAAATAATTTAGATCTCTCGCATAAGGCCAAGGCTGCCCAGATTTTTGGCTTTAGTTCTTATAATTGTTACCTTGCTGAAATTAAATTAAGACTTTATCAATTGCTTGTGCTTCCCATTCTTTGGTTTAATAAATGAGTCTAGTCCCTCTAAAATTGAAAATTTCCAAAGACATTTTACTCGGAAGCTAATACCTCTGAAACTTTAATCTACTTACTACTCGAACAGGTGCTAGCTAACTAACATAAATTGCTATGGCTTCGTAGACTGGAAGCTGGTTTCTGTTTCCTTTTCCACCTTAATAATAGGTCAAATAATTCCCAGATTTCAGCTCTTACCCCCGTTAGTCGTCCGTACAATATACAGTAGGTGTCCCTTACTCATGAAATCTATCAGATTTCATGAGTTACAGCCCGTTTTGTGAAATCAGCGCACACTGCGTCGACCAAAATTATACATCAATAAAGAACCGATCGTTAGAAAATATATGGCTTTTTGTGGTTTACAAATTAACATTATATTATCTAGAAATGCTAATTTTTTTGAATAGGTACGGATTACAAAAATGTGAAAAATTGACCTAGTTGAGTAAACTGAAGTTGTAAATGTATAGAAAGCCTGTCCATGCAATTAAACAAGTGAATAAAGCAGAAAAGCCAAATTACTTTTGAAAATAGTCTTTTTCAGAGTTTTGAACATGCATTTTTCTATAGATTAAGTGCAACGTAAAGTATGGCCGTCATCAAGCAGCCTAACATGAAAGTGTATATTCCAACACCGTTTCACAAGAATTGGTAGTTTTTCTTCCGTTTGTACATTTTCTTAGATGCGTTTAACCAAGGTAAGCAGATTTTCGCTTCATTGCGTCGGTAGGGACGTCCCAGGAATATAATATTTAATAAGCTTACATGTTTATAGGTCGGTCGATGACTAATAAATTTAAAAAGAATCGTCAAGTGCAATCGTAAACGTACCATTTGGTGTATATAAACATGAATATTCTATTATTAACTTTCTATATAAATATTTTGGGTTATCTAGTACGATGAGTTGCAGATAGTCTTTGAAAATGAGGTGAGTTCTTTACGATTTTCAGTGTCTTCAGACGACTGCCCATAATTGTACATTCCTTTCGATGTACGTAATTCATCACTAATTATAACTCCTCCTAGATCATCCACTTCTAAACGCTCTCCGTTCTTTGCTTATAAGCATAGCTTTCTTTGGAATAACCTGCCAATCGATATAAGGTTGTCAATAAGCCTATCTGTATTTAAGTGCAGACTGCACATTTATCTTAATACTGTTTCAGTTAAATTTTTATTTTTCTCGTATTTCCCGGGTAGCTTTCTCCGTGACTATGAGAAAGGACCATCGGGAATTTAGGAAACCCACAAAAAGTACATTGTTGTGCATTGTCTGCGCAATGAACTAAGATATCTCCAGCACCCATCCCTCAGTCAAATCATCATTAAACAATCTGGTCATAATGGCGTGCACATCTCAAAACTCATTTGCTTCATTGACCGTTAACCATCGTCAGAAGTCAAATATGACTACTGAAATGTCTAGGACTCACTTTTTATCGTCGATTCTCATGGCAAAGAGCTGCCCTGTGCACAATACATTGACTTCATCGTACTCAATTGCCCAATCAACCTTTTAGGAGTGATGATCAATCGTTCGGTCAATATTCCCAGCCACTTATTCATTCCCTCCTCTTTTCACCCATCATTACAAATGGTTGACAAACTTGATGCGTTCTTCCGTTTTTGCAATCCTGACGATGATCTTCGCGGTCTGTTGATGATCGTAACGGGTTCTGCTGTATTCACCACCTTGTCAGTGGACTATGCAGTCAGCAAGGTCGCAGCTCCGTGAGGATCTCATGAACTCGACTGTCCCCTCTTCGTTTTGAACCGGTTGTCTACAATGAGACCCTCCTTATTCACCTCCCCGATGGTTGTAAACAGTAGGAGCGTTCCGAACCCTCACATGTTGTCATCAACATCACGGTCCTATTTCACAGCATCTTACCAATCCTATCAACTCTAGCTATTCATTCTTTAGGGAACCAGCTTTTTCTCCTAGTTTTTTTTTAAATTGGGGGCTTACTGAACTCTGCCCCCGATTAAACCATAAGCGTTTTTTCCTCGCTTCTTTCCTACGTCCACATATATTACAAAGATTGTTAACTATTGTTTTAAAAATGGCAAGTTGTAAGTCGCATGTGCCTACCATACTACTCAATCCTGCTGCTGGTACGGTTGTTCACACAGAGTAGCAATTATCCACTTTGTATTTATTTATACCACGGTACTAATTTTGTAATGATGAGGCCCTCTGAGCCTTAAATATACAAGTTATTTATTTTATAGTTTGCCTAGGTGAATTGAAGAAACATATTGGTATGTGGGTAAGGAATAGAAGGAAAATGTGTATGCAATGTTGCATACGGTCTCGGCTGCGAAACCTAGAGGTGGCCCAAGCCTGGGCCAGTACAGCTAGCATGGAACAGGCCGTTTACCTGCAAGCTAATCCAGTCGCGTGGCAGATTACTATTCACGCAGGGTTCCACCAGCTGAATGCCCGGCTGGGTCTCCCTGAAGAATCAATCATTGAAAGTCCTCTCCGCAAATGTACAAAGTTCGTTCAGCGAGCTGGACGAACTTAGAAACGAAGGGGAGGAAATTAAACCAGGCATTATGGCTTTCATTGAAACGTGGCTTACTGCAGACCTTAATGATTCCAAAATATCCCTTAGAGGATATCAGCACTTCAGGAGAGATAGACCAAGTCGAGGAGGAGGAGTCATAGTTTATGTCACTCGCAAGCTGACCGCTATGGCTGACATACATATTCCAGTACGCGATGTGGAACTCTTAAGCATTTATAGATCTGCTAAGTATTCCAGACCACTGACGATATCGGTTTTGTACCGTTCGCCTTACCAGACTTCCGATCGGAGTCTCATTCTCATAACGGAACTCTACAAAGCCAGTGAGAAGAAAGATGTACTCATTGTTGGAGATTTTAATGCTCTTGGTATTGACTGGAAAACATGAACTGCACAGGGAATGCCAGATAACTTTAACCACAAACTACTAAAATGGACAACAGACAAACTACTCTGTCAGAAAATCACCTTTGGAACACGGACGAGATAAGGACAACATTGAAACTGTCTTGACCTAATTTTTACCCGAACTGAGGAGATTTCGCTAGACCTACAGGATCGACCGCCATTAGGGTCACGCGATCACATTACGCTGTGCGTCGAGCTGTCACTGTTTTCCAAACCAAATTTACCCGATACTTGGAAAAGAAACATTTGGAAGGGAGACTACTCACTTATGAGAAGACAAATGTCGGAGATATCCCGGGAAAAAGGACTACATGGTGGAACCAATAACTATAAGATGACTTTGAGTTCCTTATTGAAAAGGACTGCTTAGTCCAACTGTCCTCTCAGAAGAAAGACAACCGAAAACCGCCCAAAAGTGGATAAACTCAAACTTGCAGGCCTCTTTAAAAAAAGACATCTCTTCTGGAGGCATTACAGACCAAACTGGCTCCGATGCTCATTTACGGGAATATAAGCAGCAACGCAACGTTTGTAAAAGCGAGGCTACTAAGCTGCGAAGAAAGTTCGAAATAAACCTACTGCAAAAATCGTTGGAACACCGCAAAATGCTATATGGCTATATATGGAGTACAAAGAGACCGCAGAAAATGATTCCTGCCCTTAGGTCTGCAGACGGAAAAATGGAAACCGATGACCAGGTTAAAGCATCCATTCTTTCAAAATTCTTTCAGAGCTTTATACATTGACGGCTATTCCACCCGTTTTTCAACAAATTTCAACTTCTCCTTTCCCTTCATCCTCCACCTCCTCGTCCACAACAGAGGACCTAGACCCAGACTTTTCACCGACCATATTTAGATTCCAATTACTCCGTAGAAAGCCTGTCAAGTCGGGTGGGCTGGAAAGAATTCCTGCAATAGCACTCAGAGAACTTGCTGACGAACTGTGTGAACCACTGTCCATCATATTCCACAAGTCCTTTGAAGAAACCAAACTCCCAGAAGTATGGAAGTGTGCATTAATCGCTCCGATCTATAAAGGAGGTTCAGGATGGGACTGTACAAATTACCGCCCTGTCAGTTTAACTTGCATAGCGTACAAATAATGGAGCGTATTATCAAGAAGCCTTTAATGCGCTATCTGGAAAACAACCAAATCTTATGAGATGTCCAACATGACTTCCGTCCAGGACATTCCTGTCTCATGAGTGGCCTTCAGTCGCACGAGAAACGGACAAAGGCCACACATAAGGGTTATCCAGTAAATGTAATATTTTTTTGACTTCAAGTAGGCCTTTGATAGCGTACCACTTGGGCTTCTTTTACAGAAGAGTTCGGACGTAGGGATTCGAGGAAAACTTTTCAATTGGATCAAACGTTTATTGTCTTTCAGAGTAAAAAGAGTTATTATTGGAAACTCTAGCTCGGAATGGGTAAACGTAGAAAGTGGTGTTTCACAGAGTTTTATTTTGGGCACCCTTCTCTTCCTAATCTACGTGAACGACTGTCTCAATGAATTAGATTGTGAAGCTGTCATGTTTGCAGATGACATAAAAATATGGACTGAAGTCAAGTGCGCTGACGACGCAAATGGGTTACAATCGAATATTGACAAACTAAGTGCCTGGTTGGCCAGGTGGCTTCTCCAGTTTAATGTATCCAAGTGTGTGTCCTACACATAAGCGCGGTCGAAAAGTAGCTCAGAAACACCAGTACTCTATTAATGGCACTGCATTAGAAGAGGTGGAAACACACAAAGATCTGGACATGTAGACAACTGCAAATTTTATGCCCTCAGAACACACAAATTGTACAAATACAAGGTTAAGGCGCGCAGTTCGATGTTCGAAAACTAAGTGAAATCTCAAATCTTGAACGCATCTTTTTGTTTATAATGACGTTATTGGCTTAATTTTAGACAAACGTTTTGCATTTATAACCCTTTATCGTATCCGCATACGTGAGGTATTTGTCTTTAACAATAGGTTGAACTATACAGTGTCATAGTGTTCACCCGACATAGCCTCATTTCTCATTCGCAAGTTTTAACGGATTTATTTGTTTCTTGCTATATTAACTGGCTAAAGTGTTGAGGAATTTTGATATTTCTAGCCTTTAGACAAATACCTGTGGTTGTTATATTTTATAACAGATGGAAATATTCAGTCTCTTACTGCTTTACCCGACTTAGTCTCACTTGCCATCCCTATAAATCAACGTGGAAAAAAAAGGAGAATTATAAAGCGCTTGCATAGAATTTGGGTTTGAATTTCATAAACATTATCAATTTTCCAATAAAAAGTTATTGACAGAGACGATTTTTATTATCATCATATCAACTGGTTTTGAATTATATCAGCATAAATTTATTTTACCCTGCGTATCCTGCGTAGATCTTACTCATATTTTTGAAGAAAGATGAAACCAACAACGTCAATTCGTCGTAAACTACATGCCTTGGGACCAAAACGTTGCTTTAATACACCTAGTAGTCTCAACATTGACTCAAAGTTACAACCCATAGTTAAAACTAAACAGCTAGATCTGTCCGCTTTAAAGAACTGCAATGACTTCATGATGAAGTTTGGATCTATTTTATCTATACTCGGCAACCTTTTCGATGGTAACATATCTGATGTTCCCTCTCAGGATTGCAGACGTCTCCATTCGCTTGTTCACGTGGTCACCAGCGAGGCTTTTGACAGGCAGAAACGTAATCATTATTTTCTCCTAAAAAATGCTGCCATACAGAGACGCCCAGTTGACGTTGCTATGGATTTTTTGTACTCGGGTGGTTTCAACTACAAAATAGTGGAAGCAAAACGCCTCTCTTCGCGTAAGAAGAATCCCCCTATCTTAGTTTAATTGTTTTCAACAGTTGAGGTGGACTCAATCTTTGCTCAACGAGGTCGCACTTCTCGCTATTTTGAAATGACAAAATGTTTCCTTTGTCGAGATCTTACACCAATGGAGCGAAAAAATGGGTCCTTCCTATCATCAATTTCTGAACCTAATATTCATAAGTCTGGTTGTATTTCCACTAACCTCAATGCACCGGTTAATTCATCTCCTCAGATGTCCAGTTCGATCAGCCTCTCCACTCAACCTTCTAATTCGTTTACCCCGCGGCCGAATACTGCGATTTCCGGTGCTTTCAGCCCATCTGTAATGTCCGGAACCCCATCTTAAGCATTTATACCATCTGACCCGTCTAAAGAACTTAGACTGACAGCTTCCCCTCTTAAACGCAGTTCTACAGGCCTCCCCGTGAAATTTCCCGAGCAACATCGCATAAATAAAGTTCTTCAAATACAAAATCCGCAATCATCTGAATTTAAAGACAACTTATTTAACCCTGCACAAGCTAGCTCGTCCATAACCCCATGGGTCATCTTATATTCCCAATTATATCACCTAAGGCAGGCTGTCTGAAGGACGTAAATCTAACCCAGACAGAAAAGCAAGATAGCGCAGTTCTCAGTAATCGCATACCGCCTTCTCCAAAACTAACCAAGCCTCTCAAACAGGCAAATAACCCTAACCATGTTAACCGATATACAAGACCCGACTTTCCAGCACTAAATTCTTATAGCTGCTTGCCCTCTCCCACAGCCTCTCTATTCCATCTAACTTCCCGTCATTCCGTTTTAACTACCAACAGGCATATCCCGGGCGTAACTCCTAGGGTGGTTCGACACCGGAAAGTTTTATTCCTACCTTTTAGATATCCCTCTCAAACTTTTGTTAATGACGTTCCTCATACCAATCGTTCTGGCGCAGTTGGCAGTTACCATCCAAACCACAATAAATTCCAACTGAATAACCCACCACCATTTTTTTAAAAATTAATAATGATAACCCTAGTTTGGATGCTTGAACTACCCTAGATGTCATATAACTTAATGCTAGATCTGCTGTAAATAAGATGGCTCAACTGAGAGCCATTGCTTTTGAGTAAATGTCTGATGTCTGAATCTTGGATCCATCACTTAATTTCTGATTCTTTGCTTGTCATAGACCAGTTTGATCTCTACAAATGTTGGTTATCACGTTTCTGCAGCCGGCCGAAGCTCGCAGATCACAAAATAAGCGGTCGTAAAGCTCAAACATACAAAAATACCCCCGTCCCCATCCCCCTCGCCATACCTTCCAGGCTCCTCGGGTGAGTCCACTCACACTAGCAGCCTGGAATGTTCGTTCGCTTTTAGACAATCCTAGGAGCAACCGGCCGGAACGGAGGACGGCGCTAGTCGCTCGGGAACTGGCGCGCTACAAGGTGGACATTGCTGCTTTCAGTGAGACCCGATTCTCCGAGCAGGGTAAGCTGTGGAGGA
>WEDG01006503.1:0-102500 GCA_017591395.1 Schistocephalus solidus
ACGGACGATCAGCAAATAATCAAATTGAACTGCTGGGCAGATAAAGGTGGCTTTGTCGCCAGTGGGAGACAACTCAAAGGTCTGTTTGGATGGGTAGGACAACCCGTGTCGTTTTAGTAGAACGTGTGCATGCTACTGCCCAGCTTCAAAGTCAGGAATACTGGGAAATGGAATTGCCTATACGCCTCCCGGCCTTCCCGACGGAACACGGGAATAGGAAGGCCCCGACGTAATACAGGGGACCTTTGCGCTGAATTCCTCTGTCCGAAAACTTACCTTCACCGCAAAATTTCCCGGAATGTAACCTAACGCCATCTGTATTACTGAGCGAACTCACCTATATACTACCTTCGTGGATCTAACGAAAGCCTTTGACACGGTGAATCGCGACGGACGGTGGAAAAGTCCTGCAGAGTCGGCTGTGCCCCGAGATCGACTCACTACGGTGCGTCCACTCCACGATGGCATGATGGCGCGCGTCACGGACAACGGAGCCGTCTCTAGAGGCCTTCGCAGTGACATACGAAGCGAAGCAGGGGTTGTGTCCTCGCGCCTACCCTCTTCAGTCTCCTCTGTTTCTGCTCATGCTAATGGACGCCTACCGTGTCGAACGCCCTGGCATCCGCATCACCTACAGGATGGACGGCCAACTCCTCAATCGTTCACGGATGCATTTTCAGTCGCTTGTTTCCACAGCCAACATCCACTGAACGTCTATCGCTGACGATGCACCAAATGCAACGACGTAGGGGACATGCAAAGGCGCATGAATCTCTTCACCGCCGCCTGCGTCAAATTCGGCCTGACCATCAACACGGAGAAATATGGTGGTCATGCATCAGCCATCGCCCAACACCGCCTACAATGTACCTTACATCAAAGTCAATTGCACCCAACTGCAAGCCGTGGACACCTTCACCTGGGCAGCATCCTCTCCCACAGAACCAATATCAATAATGAGGTGGCCTACCGGATCTTCGACGCCAGTCATGCCTTCGGGCGCTTGCAGAACATTGTCTGGAATCGTCACAGTCTCCACCTCAGCGCTAAGCTCACTGTGTACGAATCTGTCATCTTGCGGACGCTGCTGTATGGAGCGGAGACCTGAACGGTGTACAAGGAGCAAGTGCGAAAGCTCACCCACTTCCATCGCAGCTGTCTCCGGCAGATACTAAAGCTGATATGGCAGGACTGGATCAGGGACATTAAATTACATGAACGAACAGACGTCCTAAGCATCTGTGGCCTGTTGAAACAACTGCAACTGCGCTGGAGTGGCCACCTCGTGAGGATAGACAACGAGCGACTTCCCAAACGACGCTTCTTTGGAGGTCGCCATGGATTCCCGTCGACAAAGGGGGCAAATGCGACGCTACAAGGACACTCTTAAGACTTCCTTGAAGTAACTGCAGATCAAACTCCGGCGACCTGAGGACTCCTCGCCCGAAACGACCTTGCTTGGAGAAGCGACAGCGAAGACAGGGCCAGCAATCTACGATGCCAACTGATCGCCGCCGCCAAAACCAGCAGCAGCACGAGTCAACAGCGCCCCGGACCAACACCGTCAATGCCCAGGCCCTGCCAAACACGCCCACTGCTGTCAACGCATCTTCTGCTCGCGAATCGGCTCTGGTTGGACATCTTTGGATGCAATGCACCAACAATCCGACAATTCCAACTTCTACGCCAAATTCTCGCCAACCTCCTTCAGACTCACCCACCTCACCTGGCATCAATTCCCATTACTCCCACCATCATAGGAGACCACATCCCAATACACATCACCTGTTACCCCCACCACCACCACCACAACCGCCAAAACCACCAGCGATGTAGGGTCTATCCTAAACTGTCCTCAATGCGACCGCATCTTTCACCTCCCGCATCGGCCTGGTCGGTCACTTTCGAATCCATCGCACACAGTTTGATGAACCAGTGTCTGGAGCACCAACCCACAGCACAGATCGCCGGATCACTGCCCCAATCGTTCACACACCGTATGGGCTTTGATTCGGTCCATGCGCATCCATGTCATGGATTAACGCAATTTCGACAACACCGATACCCCATGCACACCCTTGGCTCCGGCAAACTTTCATTGCCACTACCACCCCCACTATCACAAATGACATCCCCCACGCCTCCCGATATCTCCGCCCATCACTGCGCCCATGGCTTCACCTACGCATTGGCGGTCGGTCACCCTGCGAATCCATCGTGCAGAGTGCTGGTGAACCAGCCTGGTGTCCAGACCCACAGTCCCCTGGGTGCGTCCAGTGCCCGCCCACTGCTCCCGCACCTTCACACACCACATAGAACCTTTTTGAGGTCACATGCGCTCCTGATAACCTGCGGTAAAACCACCGTAGGCCAACACATCGGCGCAAACCACCTCAATCCAATACATACACAACACCATTTCATCCGTACCTGAGAATAGCAGGGTTTCCTCAGAAATCGTGGCTGAAGACTGCCAATGTGATGCTACACCAGACACGCCGTCAGCCAGTGTGTTGTGCGTTGAGTGGCTGACCAGCTGGAGGTTGTGAACTGACGGGATAACTGGGACCGTAGGGTAAGTCCACTGCGCGCTTTTGTGCGCAATGGACGATTGGCGGAGTGAGTCAGGCTGCAATGGATCCTGCAATGGATCCTTCTTTTATGGCACTCCCACTTAGTTGGGAGCTCTTGTGTCATTGTCTTCTTGTTTGGTGTTGGACCGCAGTGCGTGGGGTTGCGCCCTCTCCCGTCTCCGGTCTTCTTAACTCTATCTCAACATCGGCTCCAGGTAGGGGAGTGGAACAGAGAGTAAGGTAGATGCTGCGCAAGTCTATCCTCACTATAATCCAGGGCGAGTCACCGTCTCTGCGCAGCATACGGTGGACCTCGTCGAACACGATGGTTGAACTATCGCGTACTGATTGCGCGAAAGAGAACAGCAGACGGAATATGCGGGACCGGGATGTATCATGTGATTTACTCTCTTCTCATGTCTGATTTAACAGCATTTTCTCCAAGTCCAACATCCAACCGGCTGAGATACTGATCCCCCTGACTTTGTTAAATGTTGCATGCAGTCCAGAAATCATGGAGAGCGCGCTAGCAATGCATTAAGTTTAGACTCTACCGCCACGCCAGCCACTGCTAAATTTCATCTCCAGTTGACGGACAGCTCGAGAGGCCCCTGGTCGATGCTCGGGATCCTTTCATACGGCAAATAAGTGTGTTCCTCACTAGAATAAATCCAACGCACTGAAAATTGCAGCTTGCAATACAGCCAGTTGACTAATAATCTGGTCTCAATCAGAACTGGGGGTTCAGACCACAATGTACTGTATCTCTTTGTTGTCGTTTGAGTTAAATAAGAGGAAACAGTCAACTCCACGTTGCATCCATACGTCTCCCAGGATATGCTGCCGGATTGAAGGAAAGCACAGGAAGAGAGGAAGGATCGTAACTCTAGAGTCACGTTTATCTGATCCTGGAAAGGATAAGGTCGGGGCGGTGGGTTCTCGACTGTATAAATATTCAATTCCAAGTCGGCCAGTTGACGATAACCTACGTAGAAGTAGTTCAACTGTCTACTCGTCAATCTTTGATGCTTGGAGATTTTGGCTGCGGCCTCCTTGCCCCGTAAGAATTGTGTATTGCTGAGGAAAAACGTGAAGGCTCGTTCTACGTCGTCTCCGGACAGGTGCTTCGAATCTACCGAAAAAAAAATATCGTCAAGGAAAAATCTCAGGGTGTAGACTTCCATCATATGCCCTTTTAGGTGCACAGTTTATTTAAAGGAAACAACTCCCAAGTTTTGATGCATGTGCTTTAATGCAGAGTAAACTGAGAAAGTTGTAGGCATTGACTTTTATAGCACAGCTAGGAAAGCTTACCGAGGTTGTGGAAACAGTAGTCTACAGCGACTGCACTATTAGTTTCGGGGACCCCAAAATCTGGTCCGGGGCGCACCAACTGCAAAGCCATTTCACCTTTCCGGATGCACTCATCCGCAGCCACTAGACTTGTGCTACGGTGTCAGACTAACCTGCCTTTAATAGCCGATCACTTTTCATTAATTGTACTGTTTGTTTCCATTATAACTAACAACGCTGCAGGGGATTACATATGCGCTTCGTGCTTAGGTCATTGGGTATTTTATTGTTAAGTTAACATAACTGTTAGCATTCTTCTGCCATTCGCAGTCAGGTTGGTGTGTGTTTAAGTTATAGTGCTGACTAGAGATATGCTCGTTTGACCATCGGATCCAACGAGGCCTATCGTGCAGAGGTGCTGCAGGGGCTGGTAACTTGCACGTGGATTTTATTTTAAGTGATGGTAGGCTTGGGCTGCCTCTACCGCAATTTATCTTCTGTCACCCGCCTGTGCCTGAGGTGTCCAAGTGACGAAGACCGGAGGCGGGAGAGGTCGCAGGTGAGCTGGCGCGGCCAGGCCGCGCCTGAATCCTGCCACCAAAGCAACCCCCATCTTCAGCATTTTTGATGGGAGCACAACCCGAATAACGCCGACCATGCCCTGATCTAGACACTGTGTTGGTCTAGCGCATCTACCACGTGACCCGTTGGGGTGGCCGACTAGAGATACACCGGCTTCTAGACGGGACTTAATGTGCATGCTAGTACGCAAAGTCACTTTAACGCAAGGGTCTACCCTTCAGGTAATGCAAAACACATCAGTTGACTCAGGCAGCCTTGAGCTAGCTTCAGTGCGCACAGAAAAAATGTGGACACTACGGGCACTCTGTCTGAGGCAGCAACTCAGAATAAATTCCGCAAGAATACTATCTTCCCGGTTCTCTTGTGACTTGATACTTTTCGGTGGAATCTAGAGCATTCCCTACCCAAGACACTGTCGATTCTACAAACCACGCGTGGTGTGAGGCCTTGTGGGTCCAGTTCACAACGGACGTGTTTTTAACAAAAACGGAGTAAAGGAGGTCGGGAGAGCAAAAGGACAACACGGCAGGAGAGAAAATTCGGAAGTTTTTCATAGAATCAGACCGTTTGCAGTCAAACTTTCTCATTTGGATGCATGAAGGACAGATTAGCAGTAAGGCCGTTAGGCTACGGTTATAAGCACGTTCGTATTACAGGCAAACTTAAGGTAAATTCCAGGAGGGACCACGGTTAGGGTTGAGGTTAGTGTCAAGACACGGTACTAGATTTCCTCTGGAATTTCGCGCAAGGTTACCGGTTGTGTCGGAGGTCAACCTGATGAGTCATAAACGGGAACTAACGGAATTACGTACGAGATTTCCTGAAAGGTGTCGCTCTCTCTTTCTCTCATAGCAACTGCCTTCGATGAGGACTATGCTCCGTGTACATCCGCTACTGTCAGGCGCCTGTAATTCTCACTCCACCAATCGACTGTTCTTGTCAACTGCTTGCTATAAGTCGTCACTTCACGCGCACTGGTGACTCAGTTATTGGAGTAGTAGCTCTGAGAAAACAAGCAGGTTCGGACCGCCTCGGACTGTGATTATGCCTTGGCGCCAGTCCTTCCTCGCGCGTACTCCCTGATAATCCGGATCTATCAGGCAACGGTGGGGCCTCGTGTCCCTCGCGGGCTCTCCAATTCAGTCTGCAGACACTTCAGTGGTCTGTCAAACCGATCGCACTTCTTTTCAGTCTCTCATCGCTGCCTTATGAGGCAATAAACCTCAACAAGTATCTTCGACCACCTTCATGCATCGCTGACACGATATTTTGGAGCAGACAGCAGTAGCAATATAGCCGAATGCCTTCTCATGCCTTCCTGGTTTCTACTGATTATCAGTACGCTTTTAGCACTTTCCTCCTCTGAGGTGGGATTTTATCTCGTGACCTTGCGATCACCAACCAACGTCTTGGAGCGGCTGGCAGCCTTTTTAACAGCGAGGCGTATGCTCCAAGCAATGGAAACCATACATCAATGCCGCTTGGTGAGGAGAGACTAGTTAACCCCAGTCCATCTTAATCTTACACAACAGGCCTGTGCTGAATACAACTCGAACTAGTCTTTCAGAGGTTGATCAATGACTGAGTCGTAACAGCGACGCAAATCCATGTTTCATAGTATCATGTTTTCTTCGCCGGTGACGTTTAACTTTGATCCAAACAGGCTAAATGAGCGTTATTCTGAAAACTAGGCGCAAAATAATTAAATGATTGTGAGGCGACTTTTACTGGTTATTCCGCTCCTGCCCCAAAACGGACTTCGGCCAGATGATTTTAGTACTCGGATTACCAACACAGCTTAGACGCTACATAATCTCGGCACAGAGGGTTAATTAAACAAGACGTACACGAGGACTGGGAAGGATAAGTTCAGCGAACACAAGCTTGACATAAAGAGCTGCAGGGAAAAAAGATATAGAGCGGACGGGGAAGATGTAGAGAAATTAATCTAGGATAAGCGACGATTTACGGGCTTGTAATCGACTGTCTATAAAACAAAAAGAGATTGTTTCCCGTTGAAATAAACCTTAAGTAAGTAAAGTATGTGTCCCTATGCATAAGGCGTTTTCGGCTATGTTGTGAACAGCAATTACTGCCTAATAGGCTCGTGTTCTCAAAGCAAACCATATTTTGATATTAAAACCCGATATAAGAATTGAATAGACAGGGCTAAGTCAGAGATCAAACCCCCTCAATGCATACTTGAGGGAGGTAATATCGTCAGTAGAGCTTGCCAGAGGCCCATATTCAGCTTCAACAAGTTAGCATAGATTCCGAAAACGAACAGGACAGAAAGAAAAGATATTTTAGACTTCATTTCCTCTTTGGGCGTCCATGAGGCTTGAACTTTCCACCTCGACAGTACACTGAGAAATTGTTTAAGTGAACGCAGACTCTACAGTGGATACAGTTGAAACGGATGTATCTCAACAGTTCGAAGGAAGGTCTTTCCTAGTTTGATTTCAAACCAAGCAAGCTTCGTTCAGTAGATCTATTTTGCTTTTTGACCGAAATAGGTTAACAGAAGATCAAAAAAGTCAGTGACCTACATCAGGAAACCTTAACGAAAATTCTGAAATACATTTTATCTTATAAAGGATTACTGAAGTCGGCTTTTAATATTAATTATCCTAGAGTATAATCCCAAGATATTTCAACATGCCAGGATGTCGGCTTTCCACTAAAGTCTTTTCGGTCGCGTAAAAAATCACATACTAAAAATGGCTACTTAAGTAGCATACATATTTTTATTGATTTTCAAAGCCCTTATAAAGGCAAATACTTTCTTACAAAAAGTAAGTAAAAATATTAATAAGAATAAGAGGTGATCACTGGAATATGGTGTTTATTGGCCTGACGTTTCGGATTCTCTCTCTAACCCATCATCAGAGACGGTTGCAGAAAAGGGAACTTGTACTCAAATGAATGAAATATTTAGGTTTTAAAAAATTGTACGATTCTCGGCTACTGCTGAGCCCGATCTGCGTTGCACTTGCGTTTAGGGTTAACAGTTCAAAATCTTTATGCTTTCATAGAAGGAATAGCATACATTCCCTGTGTCATTTATCAGATACTATATAGTGCTCATAGGCTCGGGCAATAGATGCGGACTATATCGTAGACTTTCTGAGAGGTATTAATAAACAGACAGGGAGAATACGATTTGAATAGACAGTGTCAGATCTTAAAAATCTCACTTTGAACAACTTTTTACGACCGCACAAAAACATTTGAGGATGACGTGGTTGGTTATAAAATAAATTCAAGAAAAATATTTTTGCTTGCATGTTCTATAAAGTATATTTGAATTTGTTAGATCATCGATAATCAACAGAAAAAACATATATAGAGACGGAAAGAACACGGACCTTGAAAAGGTTGCATCCTTGTGTATCTGAAACATTATAGGATTGTGTTGCACAATCACACTTAAGTTATCTTTCCAAATCAAAAACGCATTTCCGAATTTCAGTTGACATTTGAAGAGACCGGTTGCTGACTGTAGGTAATGAGTGAACTACAAATTCACATATATCGCAAATTAGAGCACTCTGCATGTGCGTGAATCTATCAAGTTGTGTCATTTCTTCTGGTTTGGTAAGTTGTCAGGTTGACGTGACAACAAAGGTGTAAGTCAGGAGCGAGAGTACGACGGCTAGTGTAAATTAGATGCTGCGTAAGCCCATGCTTCAGCATAAACACTTTTTGTGAAAGTCACTGCTGTGTCGACTTCGGCATCCGCTGATCGAACTACCAGTTGGACAAGAAAGAAAAAGAGACCAACTGCCTACCGTATATGCTTGTGTTAGGCGGAACGACGGCCCAGAAGACTTCGCCACGTCCGTCGTTTTGCACCTCCAAGGTCGGTGGATAAATGTGCCTAAAGGCAACGCAAAAGTAGACAGCATTAAGAAATAATATTACATATAAAGCGGTTCCGAAACTTTCACGTATCCACAGTCGTCATGATTCATTAATGGTTAGGTAGTGAGCCTACACCGTGCGCATGTTTGAGCCTGAACCTCTCGCGTTTACATGCCCGTACGCACCAGTGGCTGTCTGACCCTTGACAATCCTGGATGTCCACACCGGCCAATCATCTTCAAGGCTGACTCACACCTGACCTCGCTGGAGGCTCTCGTGACGATCGCACGGTCTCACACACTTAGGTAAAGTAAAGACGCGGCGGCTTGGCGTGCCTTAATCCGGCAGCCAACTTCCTCTAACCCCTTCAGCGATTGTTCTGTACAGAATAAACTATCCTCCAAACTGGCGTCCAACTTCTACTCTACTTCGACGGAATCTAGCCAGAAGGTCGTGGCGACCTAGCCTGCTGTGATAGCTGATTAAAGGAAGTCATGCTGGAAGAGGTAATCCGTTTTTGGAAGGTGAAATAACTATTCACCCTAATCTCATCATGTACTGGAACTTTTTAGAAGTAGTGCTGAAAGAGCGAAAGGAAACTGAAATGGGCATTTCTGACTCATTGGAATTCGTCGGCCAGCCATACCCTAGGGTCGGCAACACTCGATATCTTAATTTGTTCCCAGTTTACCAATAGGTTTGATGATCTTAAAGGTTCAGTTAATTAAAAATGGTATAAGTTCTTCAGAAACAATGGCAGTGTACTCGTGAATTTTTAAAGCTGGTGGCAACCATCTCATCAGACGAAATGAAGACATGGGAGAAAGGGAGATTGTCGCACTAGACCGGTTGGCGCGACCGGACAGACCGACGTTGGCGTGGGAGAGGGTGATAATGGCTAGCATGGTTGACGGAACCACTACGGCTCCCTGTGATGAAGGGGAGAATTGATGGTGGATCAGCGGGAAATCCGGCGCCCAGGTCAACATGAAAGTTGATACTGCCTTTATTGGCGGACCAAGCGTGGAGAAGTTCTCTCACACGTTCTTACTTCTCTCCCTGCTCGAAACGATCTGGAATAGCTAGTAAGGTAAACGTGACGTTAGCAAACCCAACAGACAGATTGGCAAAATTTTCATGTTATTACGCTCGTTCAGAACTCAACTGACTATATATTTAGGCATTAGCACAGAATCCATTATTAATAGATTTATTGATTTGGCACTGCTTGGGTGCCATCAAATCCTTAGAACACAGGAAAAACCTAAAACAAACTCCTCTTTTCATTAACCACTTTTGCTTTGGTTTTGTTTGTTTGCGTAAAAGCAGTGTTCGAAATGAAGAGTTTGTTTTAAGTAAAAACCTGTTTTCCAAGGTTTAGAAATAGCAAAATTTGAAGTTAAAGTAGCTTAACAGAATGGGATGAATGTATCCGGGTAAGAATGGTTAGAGTCAATACTAGTCTGTTATTGACGTTCGAGAGTATTCATTCGACAGATGTAGAAACGTCTGTGGTCGATTCGAAGGATGCAAGCGCAGTCGATTCCGGTGTGGGGTCTGCCGACCAATTAAAACTTAGTTGACTGATTGCGTTGAACTCTTCCTGCTCATAATCTTTTTCACCTTTTTAGCAATCAGTCCAACTAAGTCTAATTAGTCGGCAGACCCCACACCGGAATCGACTGCGCTCGCATCTGATTGGAAAGTACCTATCCCTTCGAATCGACCACACGCGTTATGCGGAGCAAAGACCATCTGTGTCGTTTACAGGGTCCCCGTTTGAGTAAACAGGCCTTGTGGCAGTCTGCTCCCGCGATCGCCACCGCTGCCTTCCGGTCGATCAGCTGCTGGGGCCTGTCACGACTTGGCAATATCCAATCAACATGCGTCATTAGCCCTTTGGGGAACGCGCAGGCGAATACTGTTCCCAAAGCCAATGGCGGTGAGCCAGACGGTCAAGCAATCATCACGCCAGAATCCAACACTGCTGGTGAAATTTCAGCCATGAACGACGCCAATGACGGTCCTCAAGTCATTATCGCACCAGAAGGCAACTACCCCCCGACGATGGGGGAAGCCATTACTTGTCATAGGTATGCTGTAGCATAGCAACAGAATCCTATAAATACGGTAGTGCCCTGTGCACTGATTACCCAAATCTGATGAGGGGTTGGAGCATGAATCCGAAAAGTCAGGCGAATAAACTTTTGTCCCACCGGTCGCGTCTAATCCTTCTTCATGGGGCTCGCATTTTTGCTTGTGACGGCTAACCGGCAGTTGGGAGATCTGTAAATTTAATTTCGTTGACATAGAGGTAGCATCTAAGTGGTATTTGTACACAAGGCCCCACAATCATCAAACCAAGGCCCGGTTAGGAGGCTGACCTATGAAGGGCATATGAAGGGCTTTTCTGTACATAATCCCGTTTTTCTCTCTCTTGGTCGGCGGTTGCCACCGGCGAAGACCCGGTGTATGCTGACGGTTGAGAGTGAGACGGTGATGCTAGCTGCTTTTGTGGACACAGTTGCAAGTGTCTTTGGGCCTAGGGCAGTCCGAGGAGGCGAGTGGCACGTTCAGTTGGGGACATGGACTGCTGGGACCGTCCGGTGTGCGCATGGTGCAGTTGCCCAAACTTTAAAGTTGCCGAGTCTGTAGTCGCCCAGCGGGAAGGTAATGATCATGACAGAGTGGGGGTGCTGAACACTCGGACTGTAGGGTGTTGGTCGCATGTATGTTTATGGCCTGGATGAAAATGTGTTTGGAACTCTCACTGCTCCTTAATAAAAATAGATAAAACTGCTGCTGCATGTTCAGCCATCCGCGTCCTGACTCAGTCTCCCAGTCAACGAAGCTATTTTCTACGCACACAGCTTTCAAAAATTTGTACAATTTTAAAGAGGCGATACCACATGGAAGCCCCTACCCAGCGCCCAATTAAGTACTGGGGTCGAGAAGAGGTATCTCGAGGCCGCAACTCCAGATGAAAGCTCACATCAGTCTCCGAGACCTCGTAGACCATCATAATGAAGGGCTGGTAGACCAGGGATCCATCCACAGCGACTAGAGGTTCAGGAAGCCGGGGATCCGCCACATCTGGGACGCCTGTGGTTGAAGGAAGGCGACTTAACCGCTTCACCCTACATTAATGGAGAATAAGGTTCGCTGGGGAAGGGTGGGGATCACATTGTGCATGCGACAGCATTGAACCCAGTGCTAGCGTTTTTGCTGACAAGGGGGAGGTAAGGTCTTACCCGCATTATGCGTAGGACAACTGGTTCACTCAATTCCTCCAGGTGGAGGGATTCGCCCTCGGAGTAGAACTCAATCTCCAGTGTCTGTGAAGTTGACGGAAACTGGATCAGACGGTCTTTGGCGTAGGTGTGCAGATTGGAACCAGTCACAACGGTCTGGGGTAAAATAGGCCGTTAGGGCATACATATTACAGCGCACTATTATTTATATGTACTTTCCCCTCCCCCAAACATGTCTACTTTATATTCAAGAACTTCACGCATGCTCTCCTAAAACGATTACACCCATAATCACCCCCCATTACTACTTTGCTAAGAAACGGAAGTATCTAACCCCGTATATTAATGCGGGCCTACAATAAATATAATTATTTTTGCTTTACATTTTTAACAGCCCCCCTCGTTTCATATCCTACAATGCCCCTTCCGTAAAAACACCCCATTTTCACAGCTCACCTAATACGGACGATCTTTGGCCATTGTTTGGGCGTACACATATTGGGAGTTTAATTTTTTCCAGGGTGCAATGTTTGTTCTACCTAAGGAAATGTCAATTTAAATTCCAAATTTTGTCTTCTGCACGGTCACAGACTGTAAGCAGGGCTGTGAGACTACTGATCGAGTTAAATGCTCCCCAGATATTTCAGTCAGGCTAGAATGCCGGCTTTTGAACGGGTTTCCTTCTGACCGCCTGCAAAAAGAAATTCAGTAAAAAACGACTTTCTCATTAAGTATCGAGGCCCTTATAAATTCAAATATACGCTAAAGAAAATATGCATAAAATTTTTATTTCTTGTACCCATTGGAGAGCAAATAACATCTACTCGAGATTTTATAAAGAATGGATGTCCTTCAGTTACCAAGATGTTTCGTTTCAATGCAGAATCCGACCTGCCTTTAAACATGCTGGTACATTCCGCCTTAGAAAAGTACACATTTATCTACGCCATTAGGATGAGGTCACACAGCGCTCATAAAAATGGGCAAATAGGATGCTTTATGAATAAACATTTAACGTTGTTGAAAAATCGCATCATTTGAAACGCCTTAAAACGGCAAGACACCCTTCAAAATAAGCGTAATTCCCTACCATATTCTTGTTCACGCTTTCCACAACCTACATTTTTTAACTTATAAACTCATCGAAAATTAATGGGAAAAATGTCAGATTACTTAAGTAGTCATTTTTTTACAGAGTGCAGTGTATGCAGGCGGCGATAAAGAAACTCGTTTAAAAGCCTGCACCATGGCATGACTGATTTATCTTGGGATTAAGCTGCTCAATAATCAGCATTAAAACACTACTTAAGGAATCTCTTCAACTTGGAAACGCGTTTAGCGATGTCAGTTAGCATTTCATCTATCGTACATATTTGCGAGTAATTTTCATGCATTCACTCAAGACGCCCCCATCTGCTGCTACTCGCTCGTCCCCTTCCGACGCAAGTAAACACTGATCGTATCTGGCTCGTTGGAGTCAGTGCGTACACGCGCTCACCGCTTGCCAGCCTCACCGGTATCAGTCTACTCGATGTGGCGACTACGAGCGAACATGTTACTTGACTGTTTGCGTCACGTGCGAAATAGCATGGGACTAGGACACTCTGAGCTCATACATGTTCATGCTTTCATTCTCATTTACGAACTTTACCCCCCCCCCCAACCCCTCATTTTCTTTCATGATTTCACCAGATGGTCTTCCTGCTCACGACTTAATGAATAAGTTCCCGGTTTCCTCAAACTTCTGTTTTCAGTATTGACCTGTTTTCCTAGCTGTTGGTGCAGGATTGAAACGTTGTTGCAACTTGTGGCAGTCTTTGACACCACTCTGGTGCACGATCGCATGGCTAACTAGAAGCAATCGAAAAGTTACTACCAAAGGCTGCTTTCGTCATATCGTGCTGCCTTATTTATGAACTAGGACGCATCTTTGAATTCCAGGTGTATGAAAAGGTAAAGATGAAGGAGGCTGTTCGCTCACCGGAATCATGGCTTTATTCATCTGAGGATTCGAACACTTACTGCAGTCCATCGTCCGAGGTAAAAGCGTAAACATAGAGGTACATAGGGTAAGAACCAATCAAACACCAACAACGCCAGTTCGGATGGGACTTCGCAGGACTCTGTATTCTGCCGCCAGTGCCCCCTAAACGGGCCACGTGGTAGATGCGTTGGGTCGAGACGGGGGCCATATCAGGGCACGGCAGGCGTTATTTGGGTTGCGCTTCCATAACAAATGCTGAACATGCGGGGTGCGGTAGGTGCAGCGCCAGTCTACTATCACGCGCAATTCACCGTCCCTGCACCACTCTTCCATGGAGCATACGGTGGATATCGTCAGATTACGACGGTCGAACTGTCGTGTGTATTCCGCCGCCAGATCGATATATTGATTGGCTGATTTCCCATCAGAGCTCCAGGCTTCAATCGATTCGCAAGCTATCTTGCTTCTGGTGTTGTAGTTTACCTTCCTGGGGGCTAACACGCAGGCAGTGGCAATAACACCTGACCACAGATCATCAACGCAGCCGTGTGCGCCCGTGTAAAAAATGGAACGCAAACTGGGATCAGGAGCTGGCGGGGACTGTCGATTTTTGCAGCGTACTTGTGGTCAGAATTTCCGAAAAAGTACGCCAACGCGGGCACTAGGGCGGTCGGTTGCTGACGCTAATTTTACTGCATCGATCGACAGTTCACACCTCCTGCCCCAGCCGCAGTTCAAGGTCGGCGTCACGCAGGGCCAAACAGGCCCCGGTGAACACCGCTAAGTTTGGTGAAGTGCGGAGCGCCGCCTTGCCCTAGGAGATTGGTGGGAGAAGGCATGCTTGCGGTCAGACAAATAAGCTATCATTTCTCAATGCGCTTTCTTCGTCGTCATGAGAAGTACCAACAGACCTTGACTATCACCTCCTCCTTTCCCGCCAAGTAGCCGGTGAGAGTAGGTACCCTTATGGAGGACTGATTGGACTTCAAATGGCACGGCATTATCCTGCTCACATCTTCCACGGCCACCTTTGAGAAATCCAAACAGCAGCAGCTGGAGGTAGTCATCGAAATCGGCTCTCCTCCACGGACAAGGAGGGGCTCAAGCATGCCTGCGAGGTGTGCGTGTAGTCGATTGAGGCTTTTTGTAATGGAAGCCGACTGGAAGAGAATTGGGAAGAAGCAAAGAGATAAAACAACGACTGAGCAAAAGGAAAGTGACCAAAGAAGAACCTTGAAAGGGGGTTAGCATGTACCGTTTTTAATATGGTCTGCAAAGGCAATGTCTATTACCCTAAGATATACTGAAATATACTTAACTACTGTTTGCGGACTATAGACGGAAAGAACCAGTCTCAAACATACCTAGGTCAAATATGGCCATGGCACTTAGTCGGAACTCTCTGATCGTCAAGAAAGTAAAAATATTATTTTTCCTCCTGATTTTGCGTCAAGGTTCGAAAGGAAAGATTTTATTGCATCGTTATGTCATAGTGCGAGCGTGGTCACATTACGAACATTGCTAGCATGACCATGAGACAGTTGGAGCTGGATTTCGAGTCAACCTATTGGAAGGGAGGTAAAAAGAAGAAATGAGAAGCCGACTGAAAGAAGGAAGCTTTACTGAGAGAACATGACCCCAGAGGGACCTTGAAACCGCAAGGAGGCAATATTTGTGAACTATAGGCGGTTGCAACCAGTTTAACCGACTATATTCAAGCTAATATGTGACCAGTGCACTCAGCACTCAATCGAAAAAGCAACACTTCTTATCCTCCTCCTTCCTATCTCCTGTAAAGTTTCGAAAGGAAAATTGTATTGCATCGTTTCTATTGTGAGTAAAATTGCAATAGGACCGCTGTGGATTTTGAACTGATATCTAGGCGGGCCTTTTAAATTGAGCACCATTTGTCTTCTCTCCATTCCCCTGCAACTTTTCTTATATGTAAATTGGTTGGCCTATTTCCCCCTATTTCATGAAGTTGATAGTTGCAGTCTTCGGCCATTCATTTGTAATCTTCCGGTGTTATGTGGTTTGTGTGTCCAATCTTATTCACGGTGAATGGAGGATATTTTTCGCTGAAAGTTTTGGAATCTTACTTTAAAAATAAAGCGTACCTCTCTCTCTCCGATAGCGACTTAGAAAATGCTGACCACTGTATTACTGCATTACAGCGCCACCAATTACTTCCCTCATCCCGCGTCAAGTGCGACAATGAAGGTTTTCCTTATGTCATATTGCGGATATGCTCGCAATAGGAACACTAAATTCCCGATCGATATCTTTAATGTTTAGAATTTGGAGTAATTCCTAAACACGGACTCATCACATCTAGAAAATGTGCACCATTTTGTTCTGGTAAGAGTCAATTAGCTGTAAAATACCACTGTAATAAAGATTGCCTTGAAAGGCAAGGGAAAATTTTATCCAATTGCGCATTTGCAAGCCACTTTTAACCCTATGCAATTTTGATATGGACGCCGGAGCTCATTGGTCGTTAACTCCCCGAAATTTTTCTTCATTTTGCTGAGCAAGTATGCAGTTACCGGAGTGGTGAGACGCTTTGTGTAAAAGTCCCACGTTGCGACACAAAGCCTATCGCTCGAATGTCGTCACGTGAGGCATATTGTTTTCCGATCCCTTTTTCCTTGTAGTTCAGAAACGACCGTTACATTTTCCCTTGGAGTGATACTTTCAGTCTCCGAGGTCCTTATCAGTTATATTGAATGCTGTCTGACAAGCGCCTGCAAGGGTTCTGAACGAGAGCACTAGGGTAACTTGTCATCTATCCTCCAAGTTGATGAGGCTAGCGAGAGCTGCTTCCACGTGACCTTGAAGCGATCTTGAGCACAGTTGACGGAACATTGACCCATCACTGATTTGTTAAAGGGCTAAGCTACAAGACCGCCTGAACCGCCTGAGTCAACTTACATGTCAACACAACCCACAGCTTATGACAATGCTTATAAAAATTGAGCTAAAATGACTATCCACCCACCTCAAGAGAATCAATGAAGGCTTTAAAGCACTCCCAGAACTAAGAATAAATGGTGATGCCTGAAGAGGCGATTCAGGCGAGGCAAAAGGAAAACGAGCAAATTAAGAGCAAGGAAATAATGTCAAGGCAGACTTACAATTTCCCTTTAAGTCTGTCCTCAGCATTCTGATGAACTAGTGTAATGAAAAGCTCGTCTTCGGGGACGTGAGATAGATCTAAATAGAATAATAGATTACTCATTGAGTGGGGACTTGGTGAGTCCATAATATGATGGCACATGTATAATGCCATCCAGTTTCATTTGCTTAGCACTAAAAAGCGATTTTAAATTACGTGAAGGCCGTTTAAGTAAAATTTTATCACTTAGTCTAGTGCTCATCCACAGAAAAAAATGCTGGCAAATATCCGGACGTGATCTACGCAAAGTATAAATAAAGAACCACCTAGTTTCTGGAGTCCTCCATTAAGTTAACCCGAACATGATGCAAAAACATCGTCACAAGCAGAAAAAGATACTTTGCTGCAAAACACCCAGTAAACCCTCCCAACTGACCAGCTACATTTCAATCAAAAAATCGTAGCTTTTGCTACCAACTGTCCAAATTACAACAGTGGACACCAGAAAGCTCTCTGTTGAGCAAAGAATGTCTGGTAAAGCTAACCCTGGACTGTCGATGTCGGTTTCTGTAGTCGAGTTCTTTAAATGCTTGCTTCAAGTCTGAGTTGATAAATGATCCTAGTTGGAAGTTCAAACCCCTGTGAGCGTAGTAGAAAAGAACACGGATAGTGATTTTGAGCGTTTCAGAACGACAATTTATCTTTATGAAGTATTTGATGGTATCTCACCAGAAAAATGTTAGTTTGTACTGCCCCTACGATGGGGCCCAGCAGGAATATCGTTAGATTGTGGCACCTAGTTCAGTCTCATTATTATGCAAAGATTCAAAAACATGAGTGATTATTATAGGCTCACTTCGGGAGCCTGTCGCAACATTGAGCCCCTCCTCAGTAAAATGCCAGCGAATACGTGGTGTCAATCTGGTTCTCGACCAATCATAGCTAACCAAACCAGTCAATATGTTTCGAAGCCGACAAAGGCGCCGCGGCGCCGGATCCCTCATCTCAGCCGTCAACTTGTTCCAACCCTGCTCTAAGCGATGCAGCAAGTGAGACGACATCTAAAGACGGCCACCACCAGGGCTTTCCTAGCGGGCAAACTTGCGCGTATCCTTCGAAACTCCCCGCCTATGGCTGGGATGAGCAGACCGATCGCTCGCTGCAGGCCACGTCGATGTGTGCTCATTCATTTACCTGCTCATGTGGAGGGGGATAAGAGACATCTGAAGAAGAGGGTTCGTGAACACATACCGCCTGGCTAGATATAGGGAAGATAGGACGAGTTCAAGTTCAATTATCTCACACATCTAATCGATACGAACCACCAAGTTGACACCAAAGAAGCCTTGAAGATTATATACCGGGCACCGGTACACTACCCCTAAAGTTCTACCACAAAACGGTTGCTAGCACATAGCAGAGGCAGTGGCGATTTGGTTAGCTGGCTGGATAAGTCGGTCCTCGTGGTCAGTATAGTGTGCATGCGCGGCGACTGGCTCGATGGACAAAGCTTCTGGCTCATTGGCTCATTTTTCTCGTTTTTTCTATGGTGCTCTCACGTCAATTATCTGAGAGCCCTTTTGTCTAAGATCCTGGTGTACTTTGTGGGAAACAGGTCGTGTGGCCCGCGTAGACGAACTGATTAGTTTTCCTGAATCATGGCGCCAAAGGTCACCCTCAGCCGCCCTCGACATTGTTCCTGTCATATCCTGATGGGTTAGGCGATGCCTTTTCTTCAAAGACCTCAGTTCACTCTGATTTTTCTCTTTAAAATCTTCACTTTGTGACAAACGCTGATTGATGACCCGATCTATGGATCAGGCTGAGAAGATGCGAAACTAAATACTCGCCTTAATCATGGGCAGTATTGGGCTTAGTGAAACGTGATGCATCTCGTTGCCGCTGCTAATATGCTTTTTACCTCAATGTCTGTCGTTGTAAAATGCCAAGTACATCTGCAGCCCTATGTGTTTACTTTCCTTCTGGTGCCAGTTCTGCTACTCTCGCCTCTGGCCAGTTAGACTTATCAGCTGCCGCACTCTATTCCTAAATACGGGTTACCTGCGAGTCCCAATCAAAAGCTACCGAGATATAATTAGTGGGAAAATCTTCTAAGGTGGCTGGAAGAGTACAAGCCAATCAGAAGGCAGCGGCATCACATAGTTAAACTGCCGAGCGCCTGGCAGTTGCGCATTTAACTCTCGGCCGGAGGTGTAAGCGTGCGCGTCCGAGGCACCTCCGGCCAGCCCCAATCGTTGAGGGCAAACATATCGACTGGTTCCACAGTGTCGGAAATATGAAGACCGAGTTGACGTAACCAGTCAAGGGACAGTAGAAGTCGGTCGCTGCCACAGCCGCCCCTGACGATGACAAAACGACAACCCATTGTCACTCACGCAGACAAGTAATCACTTGTCACGAAAGACACTACGCTTACCCTTCTAATTGACTCTGTCCCGTCACTATATCTAGAGACGTGCCGCAACGTCTTCCGTGATATTTCAGTTCTTATGCGACAAGATCCTTTACCTAGAAGGTGGACGAAATGTCCTTTCATACGACATTTCGACCGTCGATCTAACGATGTCCACCGTATGCTCCATGGGAAAGTGGAGCAGGGACGGTGACTTGCGCGTGGTTTAGAAATGGATAGACTCATCTACCGCATACCGGTTACCGATTCCTATCTCCTATGACGTTCCATAATTTACCACATGGCACCATTTACTCACCACCTTCACTTCCGTAAGTGACCACTATTAAAGGCAGCCGCGTTCCGTAAAGTTGTGAGTGTTACCTCCTGAACGGCAATTGCTTCAGTTTCCGAACCATTATCAGGCCCTTTCCTGGTATGTCCGCCACTCTCCGTTGGCCACTCCGGTGCCCGAACCCGTGCATCTCTCCACTGTCAATGGGTTCCATCCATCATCCTTCCGTTCTCCTTAACGCCAACCGGTTTCCACCCCACCCAGGGGCCTTTCTTCGGCATTTACCACCAGTTGGAAGCCGTTTCACGCAAATCCAGACAGCTGTACTCTCTCTCTCTCTCTCTCTCTCTCTCTCTCTCTCTCTCTCTCTCTCTCTCTCTCTCTCTCTCTCTCTCTCTCTCTCTCTCTCTCTCTCTCTCTCTCTCTCTCTCTCTCTCTCTCTCTCTCTCTCTCTCTCCTCTCTCTCTCTCTCTCTCTCTCTCTCTCTCTCTCTCTCTCTCTCTCTCTCTCTCTCTCTCTCTCTCTCTCTCTCTCTCTCTCTCTCTCTCTCTCTCTCTCTCTCTCTCTCTCTCTCTCTCGTTCAGACGGATACCATGATTGATCCGCACTTTTAGCAGACGGGGACATTGGGGATGGGTTATAGTGCTAACTGTTAGAGGAGTCGCCCTAACCGATCTCGCTCGCACGCAGCCCTACCGACTCCTTCCCCACGCTGCACTATCGATCCGTCCACATGCCGTGCCGGGTGATGTCGCGCCACCTGCCGAGAGGATTAGAGCTCTTCTCAACCTCTCAGATGAGTCAGATGAGTACATTCGAGGTGCCAACCCCTCAAAGACCCATGGTTTGATTTCAGTCTCATATGCGTCAGCACACTTCTCTTCTTCCGCCCTTGCTGTTGGGTTCTTATTTGGGCTTTTGATCGAGGCGATAATGGATGGATGACCATCGAGGCTTACGGCAAATTCATAACAATAGCAGGCATCCGCGAAACCTACCTCTCTCTCTCCACCATCACCCTCAGGAGCCCGGTGACGGACCGCAAGTGGGGTTGGCAGTAGCTGACAGAGACAATATGGTTGATGAACGCTCGTATTATATGCAATCACTCTGGTCTATGTCCACAATTTTTAAGAGCTACCTAGGACCTGGCTCCAAGTTTTCCCAAGAAGAGGAAGTTGTAAGCGTCATAATGGAGAAACCTGAAAAAATGTTCCACGCTTGAGAAGGATATCCGATTAAGAAATCTTGTGATATAAACTGGGTTCACAGTGACGATTGGCGTTTACACTTGCTTGTCGGCCAACGGTTTTCTATGAGAGATCCAACGACGCAACATTTGAAAGATTTCTATAACGCCCTAATTTTGGCGTTTCGAGGTTGATAAATTTTGCTCGCTGCAATGGAAAGACTGCTCTGTGACCCCAACAGTATCAATTGAGACTGCAAGGTATGGAGAGTGAGAAGAGCAGCGTCTAATTTAGGCACATAATCACCCCTCACATATACATATTGCAAAAACAGGCATCCCAAGATATTCAATAGAAAAGACGTCTTTTCATATACATATGATATTACCGACAAAGACAAGGGAGACTGAATGGCCATTTCTGGCTTATTAGCCGTCATTAGCCAGTCATACCCAACCCCAGGTGCTGTAGCGCCCGAGGCTCGAACTCGCGACCCTGTTGGGCAGAAGTCCAACACTCTACCCACTGCGCCACAACCTACCTTCTTCGTAATAACAATCGTTCCGTTACTACTGTAAGACTTTGGGGGACGCAGCATGGGCTAATTTTTGGGTAATAAGGAGTTTCTTGTAAAGTGCATGGGATTTCCTGAGTAAGGAAATCTACTGCACATACCTCGATGAGGTTGAGCGAAGAGACAGAGAGCGCCCTGACAGCTAAGATGCTGTCCTCCAGGGTGGCATATGTGGTCAGTGCAGGAAACGTAGAAACGGTGACCTCCAAGATGCCATAGAGGGTCAGCAGTGCTGTAACGGGCAAGTCCTGGAACACTGGCCAATCGCCGGAAGGTTTGGAAGCAGTGTGGAGGAGGGAGGTTGACATGAAGGAGTTTGTGGTATTGAGGGCAGTGACCAGTTTGGTGAGGACCTACGCAGCAAAAAGACTTAAAAACTTTTCGGTCCTATAAGTTAGGTGTAAGGCATCTGAGGTGGAAGACTGAGGGCAATATGAAAGCCCCTGCTCGATCTCGATCAGCGCAGAACTTCCAGTATCCCTCTGCAGTGTACTGTGGTTTGTCTAAGCAACTCAGTGAGGAAAACACGCAATAAAAATTTAAAAACTACCACTCAACCGACCACAAACGCAGTTCAGTGATGGCGCTTTATCGACGTGTTGAGCATACTAAAGGCAACCATGAGGCACATAGGACTGAAGTCGAAAAACTTGCTGCCAAGGCAAGAGACCCCGGAAGTTGGAATCTGATAAGTGTTTGACTTGAGCATCTATATTAAAGACCCGGAAGGATCAGTATAGACTCGGATGGCCGAACATGCATCAGCAACAAGGGGAATTTCGCCAAGCATTAAGTCGTGCCTCCTTCAACAGAAACTGGCCAGAACTTTCATTACTATGAGAGTTATCCCTCCCATCCCTCTTACCTGGGCGAAGAACTTAGCGACGAGGAGTGGCCATTAACATTGCTATCCTTAAGAGTACTGCCGAGAAAAAGTTATGACTAACGTTCCTAAAATCTGGCAGTACAAGCACGACTATTAATGACTCGGGTGCGGGCGATCAAGCGATCATCGCAGAAAGAGCGAGCATCTGGGAGCGGTGCGGGACTGCCAGTATTTCCCGAGTATTTCCCTGTACCGTGGTTCGTCTATGGAAGTCGATGAAGTAAACACCCAACAAAACCTTGACAAAAATTCGTGAGCTAAACAGCAACCACTAAACCGAGCATGAACGCAGTTCAGTAATGGCGTTTTACTGACGTGTTGAGATGCACTGCGGAGAGCCAGAGAACGTAGCTGCCGAATAGAAATAAGTTTGACCAACACTTAGAACGAATGGTTAGCCGCTCAACTTCCAAACTCAGTGAATAAAAATACAGCGCGTCAGACCTGACTGCCCCGGACTGCGGTTATGGACACCAAGTATGCCTCGTAAGTTCGTTAACTGCTTTCTGATGCCCCATAGACCAAGGAACCACAGCAATCACAAGGTAGTGAGTCCTTTATCAGATCTGATTAGTTGTTAGCAGAGCCCCTGCGTCGAAGAAATTGACTGATCACTCCAGACGCGGATCATCGAACCCGCATCAGCAATGGGAGGACCGACGTCAAATCTTAGGTTGTGGCTCATTCTATGGGATTTAAAACATAACCGAAAGTTACGCTGGGTTGAAATTTTGTGAGAACCGGCAACCAGAAACTGTCCCCGAAACCGCATCTGTTGCTGTCTGCAATGATACATCTGAGATTTTGTCCGGAAAGGTCTGGCGAATGGTAATCGAGTCTTTTTAAACTTGCCCGAAACGTCCACTGGGCAAGAGCGGTGTTTTTGTTCCTCAGTTCAAATAGATTTTTGTGTTACTGTAGTTTTTAACAAATCCCAATCCCCCTATTATCCAAAAAGAAGCAGTCCCACGCCCAATTCACATCTTTTCCACCTAAGTAAAGTTCCTAGCTTTTACTCGTACAGCTAGGTGCCGTAGTCAGGTGTCGTTGATATGGCACTTTTGTCCGACATCATATTTTTGTGCACGAAAGTAAGCGAGGTGAATTCAAAAATGTTGGCAACTTTTAAGTTACAACTTGTGAACGCTCGTTATTTACTCAACAGTATACATATAGAGAAGATTTAAAAATAAATTTTCTCTCAACAAATCCGCATTGGTCGACATTTTGTTGGTTTTTCGCATTATTGGCGTATAGATATTTGAGACCGGGGGACTAATTGGTGAGTGTTAAGGCTATTTAGGTCCATCCATGTTGTGGCAAGTGTAGGCGGTACCGGTAGCTTCGGACGGCCAGTAAGACCAAATACTTCTTCTAGTATTGCTAGCTGAGAAAGGGAGAACAATCTTGATCTTGTTTGTGCTTCCCCTATTGTTGCCTTCGGAGTGAGCATTGGGCATCGTCGTCTTCAACTGACCAACCGACAGTTCGACCGTCGTAGTCCAACGATGTCCACCGTATGCTATGCAGGGACGGTGACTTGCGCTGGATTATAGTGAGAGTAGACTTTCGCTGCATCTACCTCACTCTCTGTTCCAATCCCCTACCTGAACGCGGTGTCAAGACAGAGTCAAGAAGACTAAATATGGGAGAGGGTGCAGGCCCACGCACTGTTGTTCTACTCCAAACAAGAACACAACAACTGAAGAGAGGGCCGGCCCGGATCCCAACTGAGTGCGAGTGCCATAAAAGCCACAGTAGGAAGGAGCCATTGCAGCCAGACTCTCAGTCCGCCAGTCAACCACGCGGTCCGCGTTATCCCGTCAATTGGCAACCTCCCAAGCCACGGCTTTTAGCGCACCGTGATAGATTCAGGCGCGTAAGATTGTTTAAAGTGAGGAAAATGCGCTGAGCGGTTGACCTCCCTCTCTCCCCCACCCCCCACAATCAGACCACCGTCCGAGCCGGTCAGTTGTCTGATGTGGGAGCGGGCGGGACCTGCACCTACTCGTGCCACCACGCCCACCCCCACATTCGGCATATGTTATGGGAGCTCATCCCACGTAACACATGCCGTGCCCCGATCTCCCCCCATTTTAGTCCAGTGCATCTACCACGCGGCCCGTTTAGGGGGCTCGCTTACCAACCACAGTCTGAATGAATGAAGCTAGATAAGGGGTATCGTCAAAGGCAATAGAGACAGGGAGGGCATTCACTGACCTTTTAGCCGTCGCCAACCCATTATACCCAATTTACGGTTTTCGGCTCTGAGGTTCGAACCCGACGGTGTTGGACACGGAGCACTATGTAATCCCAGGCTCCAGTGTCGATAGTGTACACAGCTAGACTGTACGTCTAGGTGTGCTTAGTATATGAACAGTGTGTTTGCATAAATAGTTTCAACGAATTGCACCTACTGTCCAAGCGAACATACAGGGGTGATGCTGTATAAATGTGTGAAAAATGTTCACAAGAATGTGGGGGAGGTTATAAGGCTTCAAGATACATATCTATAAATACAATATATGGTTTTTACTTTTGCACATTTTTCACCATTCGTGGGGGAGTTCTGGAACGCAACCCCGTAATCGGGGTTGGATCTGTGTATTGTCAGGATTTGGGCATTTAAAAATTCAGTTGACTCCGGCTTACCTTCGCCCGCACGTTCCTGTCCTCCACTGACCCCTACAAAGAAGGCAAATGCACACAGGGGAGGGGTCACTGACCAGCCAGACTGTTACCTGATTGGTTGATTTAAGCCGAGGCCAATTAACCTGCCTTTTTGATGGCCGCCTCTTGGGAAGGGGTCTTCAAAGCACACGGTCAACACGGTCAGTAGAGTTAAGACGACGAAAACAATAACAACAACGACAACAATAACAGACAAGAAGGTGAAAATTGTAGTCCAGAGAACGTGCGATAATTGTCCGTGGCAGATTAGGCCCTGGTTACGCAGTGGTCACAGCCTGTGGCCTAACCACCACAATTATCAGGTCAAGGTTCAGTTAGCAGAATCTGTACTACACATAAAGTGGACAGGCCTAGGTCCCTGTGGAGGGTGCCCGAAGGAGAGAATCAGTCTGAGGTCAGCTGTTTTTATAGGTTGATGGATGCAATCTCAATGTAGCCTTGCAGTTGTGTGTTTTTGAACGGACAACGATCTGTGCTACATTCGTTCAAACTAGTCAGTCGAACTGAGTGGGCAGCGCGTCTTCAAGAGTCTGCATTGAACTGGGATAAGCTTAACGTCGTATGAGGTTTTAAAAAGGTGTTGTGCACAGTTAAGGTGTTGGGTTAAATGGTTCCTATTTCATGCTGACCAGGTTGCAGTTGGTGGGATGATTAACAAATTCTTTGTGCAAGCTTAAATGGAGACGCCAGCGCTACTCTTTGTTGTAGGCGTCAAGAACCTTAAGCAAATTTTCAGCCGCTTTCTCGTACCACTTGTAATTGAAATTGCACACAGATCGGAAGCAAGCAGCAGATGCTATATAATGACATTTAAATGCCCATCGCCACAGCAGGCGACATCTGGAGTTGCTTATCCAATCTGGCGCAGTTAAAAACGATGCAAATGCGTGTAATATACTGAAAAAAAACCCACTGGACGCGAATGACCGAACACGCAGCCGCAGCATGCAGGAACGAAGCCAGCTCCCAAGTGGCGGTTATTTCGTCAAGACCAGGCCACAATAAGGTTGAAGTCCTCGCAAGAGGTAAAAAAGCGCATTAGCACCAAGCTGAATGAGTCCTGGTTAGCCGCCCCCTGCAATGACCTATCCTTCATATTCAGTGCCGCAACTTAGCCTGGACAGATTAATAAGACCCTCGGAGAGCGTACACGTAAAACCTGTCTACAGCACCAATTTCACTAAGCGGAAGTACCGCTTACTTATCATACCAACACCCAAGACGGATGGTTAAATTTTGGATATTCACGACCGGATGTCGGCCATCGAGCTATTGTCGCAATAAAAGGCAACCATTGGGGAGCTGTTACTCTAAATAGGTAAACCATAGCATAGCGACGGAATCCTATAAATACTGCTAGCACTTGTGCATGAATTTCCCCGAAGCTGTTGAGGTCTCTGATGATGGGCTGGAGGAGATGGGGCCCAGATGGAGGGGGGGAGGGAAGGAGGAACAGAGTGTGAGTTAGATACATTGCACGTTGACTCTCCCTATAATTCAGCGCAAGTCACCGTCCCTGCACCACCCCGCTGTTCACCGTAGGATGGACATAGTCGAAATCGACGGTTTAACTGCCGGGAATCACCAGTTTCACGCTGATGAATCATGATGAA
The DNA here is from genome assembly GCA_017591395.1 of Schistocephalus solidus. Lineage (NCBI taxonomy): Eukaryota > Metazoa > Platyhelminthes > Cestoda > Diphyllobothriidea > Diphyllobothriidae > Schistocephalus > Schistocephalus solidus. The sequence continues at coordinate 26,325 of WEDG01006503.1, forward strand.
GACGGGAAAAAGGTTAATCCTTGGCGAATTTAATGCAATGAGTGACGCATAATGGGTTTAATGGAGTGGGCGGGACGAATAATTATTGCAGAATCTGGCTCTAACTGCCTGGCTAGATATCTGCAACATCCGGAGATACTGCTGATTAAATCCGCGAGTTCTCTCAGTTGCCTCTCGAACTGATAATTATTTTGCTGATCGTTTGCGCTACTCGGATCAGGAAGTGAGACTTAATTCCTGCGCTGAAGGCCTCGACAGCGCTGCCTTGTCGTAATTATGCCACATTACGCTGTCTTTTAGGAGCCAAAAGGCGAACTTCCAGGTGAGGATGAGCGAGAAGCCGGTCCGTCGTATAAACGTTGTCAGTTTACGCACCAGACCGCGTTCGTGAATCCTGAAGCCACACCTGCCCTATCAACCATCCAGAGAAGCCGAACACGGTCGAGCCGAAGTGAATAAACTTACCTGACAGGTAAATGCTTGCATAAATCTACCGCAAACTGTTAGCTAAGGGGTATGATGCCAACACTAAGAAGGCAGAACCTAACAAACGCAGCTCTCCAGCGAGATCGATGCTGTTTAAGCGAATCCGCGTTGGGCATAATCATCAGCGATAGTGAACGAATCATCTTGTTGAAATAATTGTTGTCCAGACCAAAATGAGCAGTATCTGGATAAAGTGGAAAAGATGCACATTTTATGAGCTAGTTATCCGAAGTACGATTAAAAATGGTATCAAACCATGTTTAAACACTTTGCGAAGCAAATCAATGTGGCCTCGAGTTAGTTTCTTGCATATGAGGTCGTTCTTGCTAACCTCCTCCCCCCTCATCGTATCCGGAGTTCTGTTTCGAAACTTCCTTCTATATTTATCTCATTAAAATACTAACTACCAGCAGGTAATTTGGCCCTGAAAACCAGCCAATCAGCTACACATAGTGTTTCTGTGATTGGCCTCATCGCTCTTGACGGCAGTGATCAATCACAGATCACAGATCAATCACAGATCATTGAGCCTAACTGCACTGGTCTTGGCAATAGGCGCTGGAGCGAGATCGCCTGGTGATCTTTTCTCGCGCCACACGTCATCAGCTCACTGCTATGACGACAAAACAAGGGCGTTATTTTGCCTTAGGCAGATGCATCAACCACACAGTCTAGGGCCTCTCACATCGAAAGATCATTTTACGTTCGAGCACCCTAGCCCCAATTTTTAGCTCTTTTGACCTGTTAAAATACAAAAATGGGCAGAATGTGGATTTCCTAGTTTTACACTCAAACTAGTGGTTTTTGTTCGCACTGTGTAATCCAGACCCTGAATTGAAGCACTAACACAAGAGTTCTTCAGATCATTTATATCCTGTTTTGAGTGACTACACCCATGCAACCAACAAGAAATGATATTTTTAGACTTACCTCTCCTGAAGAATTTATAAAATGCAGAAAGCAATAATTAGAAACAAATCTTAGTAGCGTTACTTAGAAGGGCTGAAAGAGGATTTTTAAAAAAGTCTTCATCAGGAAGCCACCTCACGCTTACCAATTGAGAGCTCAGCGATGGTCGCAGAAAGTGTCTGGACCACGGGGGCAACATCGATCATGCTACCTGAAGCCAGGACCGCCTCCATGGAACCAGCGGCTATCAACTGCAGTTCGTGCTGTGCAGTTTCCTCGTCAAAGGGCTGGACCTGAGAGTAGAAATGTCAACCAAAATGCTGAAATGTGTTTTCGATTCACACAAATTACTTACTAAGGGTTGCCGCATTGATTATCGTGCAGCCTAATTCCCAGATATTCCAACCACGGTAGGATGCTAGAGGGTATCTGTCTGATCACCCGCAAACATTGTGCTCAATAAAAAATGGATACCTACGTTGTATGCAAATTTGCCATTTATTTTCGATGCTCTACTTCATTCAAATATATTTTTAGTAAACATACGCAAAAATATTCTTTCTTGTACTCGTTCGGTAGCAACTTACATATAGTGTACAATTATGAGATTTTAAATGACCTTGAAATGTTTATCCATAAGGCATTGTATCCGTCAACTTATTACTATTGCCTGTAATGTATACAAAATAATCCAAATCCATTACATAAATTTTATCAGAGCTGTGTGACCCTTTATTCATACCGTAGAGAAATTTGTGATTTTTGTTTTCAAAATTATTCAGCATTAAAGAAACTTTTTAGAAATTGAAAGATACACTTTCTTCAAGTATAAAATTTAAACAGGAAGTACTTTGCTATAAAAACTGTGCAATAAATACTATTTTGTGCGTGTTTTCTGTTAAATATATTTGAATTTATAATAGCATCTAAACTCGATGATAAAATTGCATACTACTTAAGTAGCTCCTTCAGCAGCACCCATCCTACCATGCACCATAATAAGTATGAAAAGTCTAACTAAGTGATTTTTGAATCGAAAATACATTCTGGAAGTCCGGTTGACATTTAATGAGATAGGGAATCTACTGGATCGAAAGCTCCGCCTTTTGACTTCGTCGGACAAGCCTTTTGGCCTGTTTGATATGGTTAAGTGAACCAGAGGATGGGTAATTGCAAAGTTATCCCGCCAGCAAATGCCTATTGCCCTGACGGAATCGAAACATTGACCCTTCGGTACCGTGGCACGGGTGCTAACAATCGTGCTACGGGACATACTTGTCTTGTTGCGACTTGGAACTCGATCTAGTATCCTCGTAGGTAGTCCCAAAGCAGCCAGAAATAAGGCAAGAAGGAATGTCAAAAAACATTCTAGTTCGAATCTCAGGTTATCCACACCTGGGGTTGGGTATGACTGACCATCCCAGTCTTTACTGTACTGGTCACTATGCTGAGACACATAGAAAGGATACCGACAAAGATCAAGGTGAGTGGGATGGTCATTTATGCTTGAGTAATCATCGTCAGTAATACCGAACTGCAGACTTGCAGGGCTTGTGATTTGACCCTGGATCCTTTTACCCCTGAGTCACGGACTCGCTGTCATGCCGATTGTGATCACTTTTACTGCATTTCTGACATATCGATGAGCAGTGTACATTCAAACGCACTGGTTTTTGTCCAGTTGCAGATGTTTCTCGGATGTGCTCGACTGATGAGAACTGCATAAAGCAAATTTTACTGCCACTGCCGCCTCCGCAGTATGTTTCCTATCGTATGTAATGCTAACCAAAATTCCAAAATGTGTTTTCAAAAAGATAACTTAAGTAAGGTTGTAGTTTTACGAGTAGTATAGGCTGACAAAGACGAGGGAGACTGGAATGGTCATTAATGACTTTTTAGTCGTCATCAGTCAGTCATACCCAACCCCAGGTGGTGCACCACCCGATGATCGAACCCACAACCTGTTGGTTATAAGTTCAACCTTCCAACCCACTGCATCATGACCTCGTTGTCTTACCGGTTTAGCTCGGGAATATTGATTGCATTCGTTTATGAACGCTCAACCGATCGTTACGGGACCCTCACGACTCCTGGTCTGCCTAGGGCTTCACACCGAGCGCCAGCAGCCAACAGTGGTTATTATTGATAGACGTATTAGTAGCAGCATCATTAGCAGTAACAATAGCAGCATAGTAGCAGCAGCATTAGCAGTAGCAATAGCAGCAGCATTACTAGCAGCAGCAGTAGCAGCAATAACAGCAGCAATAGCAGCAGTAGTACTAGTAGCAGCAATAGTATTAGCAGCAGCATCTACTAGCAGCAGCAGTAGCAGTAGCAGCAGTAGTAGCAGTAGCAGCATCAGTGCTAGCAGCAATAGCAGTAATGTAGTAATAGCAGCAGTACATAATCAGCAGCAACTAGCGTAGCAGCATTAGTAGTGAGCTAACATTAGTAGTAGTATCACTAGCAGTAGCAGCAGCAATAGCAGCAATAGCAGTAGTAGCATTAGTAGTAGTAATAGTAGTAGTAGTCAGTATCACTAGCAGCAGCAATAATAGTAGTAATAGAAGTAGTGAGCATAAGCAGTAGTAATGCATAGTAGTAGTGACATTAGTAGCAGTAGCAGTAATAATAGTAGTATTAGTAGTAGAAAGCTATTAGCAGTAGTATTACTAGTAGCAGTAGTGAGTAGTAGTAGTAGTGAGTAATAAGAGTAGTAATAGTAGAAGTAGTATTAGTAGTATTACTAGTAGTAGTAGTATTAATAATAGTAGTAATAGTAGTAGTAGTATTAGTAGTAGTAATAGTAGCAGTAGTATTACTAGTAGTAGTAGGAGTAGTAGTAGTAGTAGAGAAAAGGGAGACTGGAATGTCCATTTCTGCCTTATTATTCGTTGTAGTACTCATAAGCGTGTGGCGTTATTCCAAGATATTATACTCACGTCCGAATACTGGCTTCTAGCCTAACTTCCTTTGACCGCCTGTGAAACTTACACTTGTTTATAAATGACTACGTAAGCAGTATGATTTTTTCATTTAATTTTGTGATTTTCTCATTAACTCAAAGGTATTCTAAGAGGACATGCACAAAAATATGCTTTCTTGTACTCATTTGGCAGTAAACCACATCTTCTTCAAATTTCACGCTTTAAGAAAAGACGTCTTTCGGTTTTAAAAAAGTTTCTAATTATGAGATTTTTTAAGACCAAGGCATGTTCATTCATAGCGCATAATACCTCCTCATTAATTTTTTCTGCTTATCATGGCCCACACCCCTTGCCAAATTTTCTGAGCACTGTACGACATCTTTATAATGACACACAGGGAAACGAATGATTGTCTTTAGACAGAACCCGATCCAACATATAATTAAGAAACTTTAAATGCAAGTGTAACAGGCAGGTCTGTTTCAAAATGTATCGGGCATTGAAAACAAATATGTTTTAAAACCAGAAGATGCGCTTACTTCAAGTATAGACTTCAAAGTAGAGGTAATTTTGTACCAAATACATAGAAGAATTACTGCGTTTGTGCATGTTTTGTATAAAATATTTTTGAATTTAGGAAGGTATAGAAAAGCCAGGGCAAACATTCATGCTACGTAAGTGATCATTTTTTACTGAAGATGGGAGATGCTACTCTATGACCTTTTAAGCTCTTACTGTATACAGTAAAAATGACTCACACCCATTGGTGTTCATATGTGCTCTTAGCCAGGAATACTTTTTGTGGTCGAAAGGAATTAAACCCTTTGCCATATTGCTGGTGCATCTGACTCAGTGACCAGCTGCATCAGAGTTCAGACCTCGGGACTTCCTGTTCTGCCTGTATCCACTGGTTCTCCCTTTCCTATTTTCAGTCAAGCATTGCCGCTATTGTGAGCCATGCCAAAGCAGTCCAACATTTCAATGAGTAACGGACAAAATGTCAACAATTGCACTGAACTTGGTGGCAGAGTTCCATCCGGGCACTGTACACCGTCGGCAGTTAGATACTAATCATAATTGAATGCGTGCTTAACCGGTAGATTCCTCTAATTCAGCGAACGTGTCGCAATATACGCCAATGATATATCTGAGGTGCAGGTAGCAGAAGGACAGAGAAGTCAAAGCGAAGTACCTGGATACCATGGAAACAGCTCTCTGTGTAGGCAGCAAATCGATTGACAACCCGGACGCAGACGGAATAGGGCTTCCGCCTAAATGGCAGTCGACCACAGAACTTTGACGAGTAGGCAGACGTCAGCAGTACGACTTCCTCCCCATCCACGACTGTAAGGTGGAGATTGAGGCAAACAAATTAGTCGAACGTATCAGTATCTCGTCCGCTGAAGCGAATAAATACTTAGTCTATAAGCAAGACGCAAAAAACGGAGACAAAGGTGACCTACTTGTCTGGCTTTTCATTCGTGAACCATCTCACAAAGACACATACAAAAGTACCTTATACCCCCACTACAGATGGGCCTTCATCCGTCAGAGTTTTGCGGTCTGGGAGGGCAGCACCTACGGTCGCCTCTCTCGCGTACTAATGCCAGTCTGGTTCTGAGCCAATCACATCTATTTAAACCGACCAATAAACTTCCAGTCCGACATAGACACGACCTCGTTCACGTCGTTCTGCTGGCGCGGGGGGTGCGTCCGCGTCCGTCTGCGGACTTAATACGACCTATTCTCCTTTCATTCTGTACAGTGTACAGTGCTCTCTCTCTCTATCTGGCTACTGACATCTAAATTATCTTTCTATTTAGCAGCGGACCGGAAAATCGTAATTGCCTAGGAGAATCCTGCTCGCTCGAATTCGACAGGAGGAAGAAAGTGGAACCTCTGCCTGCCTCGATCGCCTTGAAAGCAACAGTACTTGCACGCAGTAGGGTTATGGTAAAGACACCTCTTTAGAAGTTAAACTCCGAAAAGGGCCTGAAAACAGCATGCATATTTGGGGAAAGAGTTGAAAGTGGTGAGGACGACAATGGTCGAAAACGAACTTCGTACTTGGTTTAAAGAGGACGAAGAGGAAATACATATTTCCAAGGTTTTTCTACTGATGGTGGTACAAGCCACTGAGAAACATATACAGCATGACCTTGAGGGGCATCTATGGATTATGGTGATGTTGATACAGATGAATACTTTCTTATGCCATTTTATCAGCCTGCATTTCGACATTTCTTGTATTCCCACAGAAATAGGCACAACCCCTCGCGTAATGTAGGTGACCATGCGCCAAATCCCAGAACGGGTAAATATTCCTGGTAACCCTAATCAAAACGTCAACCGTATATTGCGCACCTTGAGCCAACCAATCCGGCTATCGTCAGAACGCGCCCTATAAGAAAGGCCTTACACATGGCTTTGTATCTGGCTACCTGACAGTTCGACCGTTGAGTCCGACGAGGTCCAGTGCATGTTTTGTATAAAATATTTTTGAATTTAGGAAGGTATAGAAAAGCAAGGGCAAACATTCATGCTACGTAAGTGAGAAAAGCCAATCGATTCAGGAGCATCCTTAGTTACTTAAAAATTTCCAGACCTGGGTAAGTATTACTTATAGGCTCATCTAAGGAAAAGGACCACCCCAACCAACCAAGAAGGTTTGAACTTTGCAAAATTTGAGGAAGTCCAACGTTGCAGTGAACGGCAACCCTGAACTTAACCTTAACCCTGACCCTAATCCTTAACCCTTTAACCTTACTCCTAACCCTAACCCCAAACATAACCCAAATTTATCTGAAATTTGGAGCAAGCCCTGTGTAGTACAGGCGGTTTCCTTGTTCCTGTCCTGTTTTTTGGGCCATCCTTACCCGGAAATGTAATAATAATAATAAAAGAAGGAATTTGCCCAACATTTTGGATATGAGGAAATCGACCTTGTTTAGATAAGGCTACTAACGTTTACCTGTTATACATTCTCCTTGTATAGAGGCAAATGTACGCATTCCAGGTGTGTGTATAAGTGAAGAAGAAGAGGGTTTTGGCGAACGAACAACCCTATTCTTCTTCATCTTCTTCCTTGTAATTTAGATGAAAAGGTAAATACGGCTCTATGATTTTTATGTTTTGTGACCATAGTGGAACTTAAAAGTGTTAATAGGAAAATGAACATAAAAACGTTTGGTGACTGTTGCCCGGCGTCATTTCCACCAACCGCAACAATGCACCCAGGTTAACTGTGCAGTTGAGGCGTTACAAATTCAATCCAAATTGTTAAAAATAACATGTGATTTGACGAAAACAACATATTTCGAACAGGGGAATACTGTAATACACCCATCAACTTGACACTTAAAAAGTTAAACAAGATGGAAATTGGACGTCTCACGTCAGCTCACAACCGCGGGTTTCGAACAATACCACCAAGCATATCCATTTATTTGAGTTTAGCCGTGGTCACATTTAAATTCATATGATCGTATCTTAGTAGATATTTATTTAGATCCACCGGAACATGAGCCATTTCATTATCTGCATAATGATGACATTTCCACTTTCTTGTAATATCCCCCTGTTCGATAAAAGTATTTTTCTGCAGTCAAGCTATTTTCCGGTTGAATTTTAAATGTAAAAATGTAAAAACAGTAAACATTTTCTCTCAGACCTTAAGGTGTTTCCTGACCCGTTTTGTAAGGACGTCGAATTTCAGGAAGCATATTCAGAAAATATCTTGCTGCCATACTTCTCTAACATGATCCAAAATTCACTTGCTTGATTGAGAGTAAAATCTTGGCTTTATCTTTTGTGTTTTAATGCTCATCACAGTGATCGAGGAGGTTATTACGTTTGGCAATTCTGTGCACGCCTATGTGAAAAACTTAAACCAAGTCATTTTCAATTTTTTATATGATTTACCATCCAGGGGCATCCATGCACTCCTAAGACCCACGAGTCACTAGTTCTTGGAAAATTCCCACAGATGCACGTACGTGCTGCCAGATAAGAAGATCACAAGACTTCATTTACCTTGGTGAAGCCAGTTGTCAGTTATACACTGAAAGCTGGCAATGAGTATATCTGAGTAAAGCTAGTCACTGACCTGAGAAGCGATAAAAGTTGGGCGATGTTTGAGGTTCTTGCTCCTCGCACCAGACGCACACCATGTCGTTGAAGGTCACCTCGGTCGTCGCATTTGTGTGACAGTTGTCAGCAGTGGGTGCGGCCACTGGCTTAAACTGTCGACAGACTGCAGCCACTCCCTCATCCACCCTCATAGAAAAGCATACGCCCAAGTAGGCGCCACTGTGGATCGTCTGCATGAAGGCACTCTAATGACGAGCGTCCTCGCAGTTATATCTTCATGTATGAATTTAAACGAAGAAAGTATGGCTACTTACAGGTATTTAAGTAACAACAATTAAATATATTGACATGTATATCGTGGTGGTTAATGCGACTTGTTGCGAAAGCCCAACATTCGAACTACATGTCCGTTGTTAACAGAAAAACTGTCTATGATTTCTAATGGATTTTTCGCCACTATGGTGATAAAAGGAAATGTGTGTCGTAATCTTCGCCCTCAGCATATAGGGTCTTCTATTTTCAAAACATGAAGGAAATAGCGAAGCCCCCTGTCTTTTCAATAGCCTGCACAGAATAGGTTTTTCCGAACTATTACGAACCAGTGATTTTTCTTAACGTTTATTAGTTCGACCAGACTAATTGTGGGTGAGTGCTGATCATTTACATTTTACTGACTCAGAAGAAGCTCTGAGCAAACCTCAATCAAGGCATTGGTGGGAAAAATGGCAAAGTTTCACCAAAAACCTTAAGAAAGTAAGATGAAAAATAGCAATGCAACTCATTAAGTAGTTCAAGCACTCCAAACTTTACCGACGGAAGATATGTAAACCTACGCATAAAATGCCCTACCAAAATTTACCAGGAAGTTGCCTCACAGTAATAAAATAAATGGACGGCTATTTCAGTAGACGACTGTTGTTGCTAGACAGTTTTATCGATTAAGTTACACTTTTGTAGTGGAGTACTTTTAAGCCAACCGTTACTTTACTGAGCTGAGTCGATATCACGCAGTTGATATTGACCCATAGAATGCTGGACGAACACCTTTACATAATCAATGGAATATGGCTGTGACGTTCACGGATTTTGGCTGTGGTTCCCTTATTACATAGATTTCAAGACCACTGCCTATCTAAGTGCACCATTAATGAACGTGGCTGAAATCATAACTTTCCCAAATGTCGATGTTATACGTGCAGTACCAGTAATACCGAGAAGAAGTAGACGCAATCGCTAGGACAAGGACTTTATTCGCATGACGTTTCGGATTCCAACTGGAACACATCATCAGAGACAGTATCAGATATAGGTAATGCATAAACAGGGCGTAGCAGTATTTATAGGATGCAGTCGCTAGGCTACTGCATACCTAGTACAATTAACAACGCCTCTTTATCGAGGCTTGATGGCTGGCATGCGGGTCGTTATTTGCGGAAATTTCATCGCACACATTGGAGGTTGACGTAATGATTGCTCGGCCAACTGGCTCAACAGTATTGGCGTTTGAAAATATGTTCGCCTGCTTGCTCCCCAAGCGGCTGATTGCTTCGGCCAAGCTGAGTCTCAGCACCGAATATGGTGTGGGGAGGTCATTGCACTTGTTAATAGATCGGGGGCCTGTAAACCAAGCAACTAATGGATCACGTAATTGGTACCTCTTGCGAGAATTGTGGCCTCATCAAATTTGAATGAGTGGCCGGGCCCCACTGCACTGTTTTGCCTGAAACTGCACCAGATCCGATAAACAACTCCAACGGTTTCTTGCCGTGGTTGTGGGTCCGTTGGTCTAATTGCGTGATGCCTATTGGTTGCCTCTGTTTTTCGTGTGACTTCAACTCCAAGTGATTCGAGAAGGCGGCTGACGGCCCCCGAAACGTTTTTGACGTATGGAATCACTCGCCAAAATTTGGGGTCAGTGCTATCGCGTCTACTTCATCTCAATAACTTCCTGGGACTCACATTTTCGCTTGTATCGGCAACAGTTATATCGATTGTGGGAATTTCTTTACACGACTCTTTTACTGGGCATTTGTAGTTACAAGACAGTTTTCTCGACTAAATGACCATGTTTCGTTGAAGTGTTTTAAGTTAATCATCAGGCATGCCGATCAGACGCACCCTTAACGGCCTGGGCTGCTTCCTCTTCCGCGAGGGTGCGTTCTGTGCCGTTGGGGTGTTGTTCAAGGAGTGTCCAGCTGTAAGGTGCCCGACACTGGGACGATGCTTCACAAATACCCTGCAGGGCCAGGTCATCTGTTACACTGACCCATGATCTCATGGAGTCGATGCTGTCAAACGTGAGCGCAGGCTTCACGGGTCTAGGAAATAAGGCAAAACATATTTACAAACTGTGCACCTACTGGCAGCACAGCGACAAAAACGCAGATAGTTAATTTAAACTTGCTGCTAACGCGACAGTTCAGGGATATTCGACAATTCGTGTAGCCCTGCATTTCACAGTCGGATGGCAGAGCTCAGAGCTCCAAGGAGAACCGTGACCTCTTTCGGTTTGTCGTACAATTAGGATAATTAGGCAAAGGTTAGGGGAAACCGCAGAGAACTACCCAAGTAGGGCTGTAATATTATTTATCGTGCAGCAAAATCCAATTATATTTTAATCAGGTCAGCATACCAGCTTTTGAAAGAGTTTCTTTGTGGCCCCTGCAAAAACGTCACTCCGTAAAAAATGGCTACTTATGTAGTAGTATAAAGAACCTGCATAAACTAGTTTTTACTTGTGCTTATTTGGTAGAAAACTACCACCTCTTTGTGATTTATATTTGAAGAAAAGGTGTGCTTCAGTTTTAAAGGAGTTTATAATTAGGAGATTTTTAAGACCTTGAAATATCCATTCAGAAAGCATCTTATCTTCCCGTTTAATAACACCGCTTGCAAAGTATACAACGCGGTCCACATTTGCGTCACGATGTCTCGAGCCCTCTATGACGCTTTCTTAATACATTTATGTATGATTTTAACTACACGAAAAATAAACAGCCGCTGAGTGACTTCTCGTAGGAATCGAGAGTAAGCCACAAGTTCCGTAACCGATTGTCGAACACACACCCACCATATGCATATCAAGGTAATACTTCGAGACATTAATAAGTACAGGGTATGAATTTAGGTGACCGAGACATGACTTTTTAGGGCTAGAGTCGAAAATTCAGTGAAAAGGACTAAATTACTGTGGAGTAACCATGCAATACCAATTATACGATAAAATAGCACTACAAGTAATCTTAATTGTACATGGAAACGATGTTATGCTATACTCCTGACATAGGTACCATATGTATTTTCAACTTGGATTTAATTACCCCATAAAAACTGTGAAAATGACTAAAACATGGTAGCATTACACTATTCTGAGTCTTGGCGCGTCGGCAGATATCTTCATCACTTCAAGATATCCAGTTCCAACCTGATCTTGGGATGAACCCGTAGCGTAGAAGGTATAAAGGTGGTGTGTAGTCAGATGCTGCGTGAGGAAACAGAAGTGGCCAGATTCGTCATTGATTAAATTTGGAATTTCACAGTCTGCCCATGTATTTTCCCGCACAGCGAGGCTTCGATGACTGCAGTTTAGTCGCCAGTTTTCAATGACCTGTAAAGTTGGACATGGAGTTTACTAACTGATTTTTTCCCGTTCCTTAGTTGTCAGAAAAGTCAAATATGGCTGCATTTACGGCACTTAAGTGCTTTGTTTCACTGATTTTTTAAAAATCGAATTCTGTCCTCTTTGTCTCTTGTTAAGGCTTGCTTAGTTGATTTCCGTATGGATTGTAAGATTATTCAATAATAAAAACGTGGGCAGTAACCACAGTCAGGCAAGACTAATAGCCGGAAACTTTTCGAATTAAAGCGTCACGGATTGAGTGAAAGCTGTCCAATCAGAATTTCCGTCTTCAGCAGCAAACCCTAAAGCAAACTGGAGAGCAATTACACAGAGCAGCCGTTCGAATATTGGTAGATTTCGGAGGATAACAGAAGCAGACCGGGTTCTCGTATTTTCGAACTCGGCCGTGTGGATGCCAGAGCGTAATGCCTTCTTGCCTTTCCATCTCATTTCTGCGACTTGAGCCTATGAAACATATAACCCCACGGAGGCTGGAGAATCTGGCAGTAGCGAATTTGAATGACTTTGGTTTCTCCTCCACCAAATGGCAGGAATCTTGGGTAAAGCAAAAAGCATCCATAGTATTTTTTACTGTACGTAATCAGGCCTTACCGGAAGATGTACATTCCATGCGTATTTTTGATTGCAGACAGCTTAGCTGATATTGCCCTGGTCTCAATAGTCAGAGTGACATAACTGTCAAAGGCAAGGGAACCTGAAAGGGATATGTCTGGCTTTTTAGCCGTCATCAGCCAGCCATACCCAACCCAAGGTTTTGCAAAATCTCAGGCTCGAACACACGACATGCTGCTTAAGAGTCCGAGGCACTATTAGTGATGTTTATTATTTATTCTTTTGATCCCCTCAGCAAGAGTTCATTGTGTAGGGATCTATTAGGATGTACCTAGGTACCACTGAAGTCTAACTACACACTGAAATCCATGTTTACCTGATAAACGCTTATTTTCGTTGTGTAGATGTCTGTATTTGATTATCGACCCCGGCAATAATAATTTTGACAGAATGCTCACCGAGTTTGTTCCCTTTGGCTACATTGGTTCAAAGCTCTTTCACCACTATTATAGACAGGACAGAGGTGAACTTATAGCAGCGTTCCAGTTGTTAAGTGCGCTTGATCTGGATGTCAAGTGGGAAGACATTTTTGAAATGGAACCAAAACCTAATCTCCGAAGGCAGGAGCAGCAAGGAACTCTGCCTTCTTCTTCTTCAGACAGAGAGTCATTCGTCAGCGAAATTCTTTACCAATGCATGTTGTGCATTCCCCTTCTGTGAGTGTGTTCAAGAAACGTCTGGATAATCACCTGTTGACGGTGAAACCGAACTTTTCACACCCTATCTAATGTATTAAGAGACAACTATAAGCATACTACTGATTTGATTTAAATAGTTCGTTTTGTCAACATTAACTTTGACTCTGACGAAAATTTTATGGTGCGAATGCAGTAAGCTGGTTTTTTTACTGTTATTTCGAAAATGCTCCCAAATTTTTAAAATTTATATTTCATTAGAGATTTTACACATCAAGAATAATAAAAAGAACTACAAAAATTTGGCAAGCAAATATCTGCCCTGCACGTGTGCACCGTTTCAATTGCGTTTTAAGGGCTTTTGTCATTGTCTTCATATAAACTGATTGTTACTGATTGAAATGACGTATGACCATGTTTGAGGCATATTTTGCCGGTATGAATTTAAAGCAAGCAAAATGAGAAGAATTTATTGGACACAGCTCATCAGCTGCATTCTGTTGCTGCATAACAAAAATAACGAATGAGAGAATCCAGGAAATTTGAATTCGTATAACAAAAATCGATGCAAAGCAGTGCCCTAAGGCTAATCAATAAAATACGTTACTTAAAAAATTATGAGATGGAACGGATAAAGTAAAGGGAAATGTGCAATTCAAGAAACTAGAGTTACCACGGAAGATTTAGGCTGACCACATGCTCCAACTATTTACACAGTTCCGGTTTCAACCGGCGAATATAGGCCGCTTCCAGGTAGTGCAATGAACGAGTTGTTCGTGCCCGAAGAAGTACTCGTAATGATGATTTAGGGTCAACGGAATGACCAGTATCAAGCAGATGTTTAGAAATGAAAGAACGCGGAATTTTGTGTTTTTCCTCTATAGAAGCCACCTGGGCAGCTGCTAAATGGACTTGACTGCCTATTGTCTTTGCATTCGCCCGATCTGCTTTCATCCAGCAAGTGCATGTCAATTCATAAACACAATTTGAAGTAACTTGCACTGTCAAGGCATACTTGGCTCGTGAGCTAGCCAAGAGTGCAAAATATGAGTTCGGTAGCATTGTATGCCCTTCCAATGGTGCTTTGCAACCTTGCCCCCTAAACGGGCCACGTGGTAGATGCGTTGGACCAACACTGGGGGCCACATTATGGCAAGGCAGGCGTTATTCGGGTTGCGCTCCCATAAAAATGCCAAACATGGAGGTGTGGTGGCACGCCTAGGGGCGGCTAGGACTTAAGGGACCCAGCCGCGCCAGCCACATGCTTCCTCTCCCGCCTCCGGTCTTCTTGACTCTGTCATGACACCGGGTTAAGGTGGGGGAGGAGGAGAGAGTGCGGTAGCTGCAGCGCAAGGTTACTATCACTTAAAACTAATTCACGCGCAAGTCACCGTCCCTGCTTCACTTTCCCATGGAGCATACGGTGGACATCATCGGACTACGACGGTCGAACTGTCGCTTCGCAACCGTCGTCTGATAGTATTTAAAATGTTGTCACCCCTAAAGGGTAACGATATAAAAACGGGCTTTTTGGAAATTAATGTTCTGTCGATTTTCGCCGAAGAGGGTTGCTATAATTGTCAAAGAAAGGTGCTGCATATCATCGTTTAAGTAAAGTTGCTTTAAGGCAAGCCATTTCTGCATTCAGTGTCGAAACAGAGTAGATGTTTTTTGCCCTTTGGAAAAGAATGTATACCAAGTTATGTTTCCATTGTATGGGTACAAAATTCAAGAAATGCAAAGCTTGTCCTTTGCATGTATTCTTATGGAAAATGCTTCATCTTCTGGATCTATCTGCCTGTCTAAACAATGAACGTCCACGAATGAAAACTTCTCATTCTGTTCCTTTTCCATGGTAAAGTTGACATTGGGGGGAGTTTATACATATTAGAAAGTAAATCTTCGGCCTCTTTAATGTCCTCAACAATCGCAACTACATCATCCACATATCTTCCTACGCCGTCGATTTGTCTGTTTAATTGACTTTATGTGGCAGATTAATTTGTTTCTAGTACTTTGGTGCAACATGTACTTATAATGACTTACTGTTGTGTATGAGTCCTAGTCTCGCGCTTACATGACAGTCTGGTGCTCGGCCACTCACAGCTATTCAAACCGACCAATTACCTTCAAGGTCAACTCAGACATGCTGTGCAGCTCGTCACTCTACCAGCCCATTTAGTGGGAAATCACGTCTTCCTTAAATTTTATACTCACAGGAAGGGTTGTTATAGGTTTTTGATAAGTTATGAGATCTTTTGAGGTAGTAAAACGTGGATTCAAATAGCATCGCTTCTGTCCATTTATTAAGGCTCCCTCATGAAATATGCAACAAAGATCACATCCATTGCAAAATTTTCTGAGTACCTTCATGATATCTTCTTAATGGCATAGAAGAATGTATGCTTTCAATTACACGTAAATACAGCCTGTAGACTTAAAATCAGAAACGCAGACACAAGGAGATTATTCTTAAAGTGTAAAAGTTTTTAAAAACATAAATTGGCTTATCTTCAAGTGAAAAATTTGATGAGTACTCGATCTTCTACCGAATTAGCGCAAAAAATCTTAATTATTTCCGCACAATATATTTGAGTTTGTGAGGCCATCGAAAATCGATCGAGAAAATGCACGTTACTTGAGTGATAATTATTCATCAACTGTTTTTTCAGGTGGTTGCTAAGAGGAGCATAAAAAAACCGGCATCCTGGTGTATCTGAAATATTATCGGATTATACGGAATAATGTCCAATATTACAACGATACTTCTTTCCGTATCGAAAACGCAGTTCAGAATAGCGGTAACATAATACACCATATTGACAGCACGGGTACAAACTAAAAGTCCAGCAACGTGTTTCACCGATATTCTGCGGCTAGTTGATGAACGCTCACTGATAGTTAACGCAACTCACTCGTTCCGTCCTTCCTTGGGACTCACTCTCAAGCCACACCAGCAGCCACACAGCGGCTAGTAGTAATAAAGGCAGATTAACACTGCTGACAAGGGAGACTGCAGTTGCCATTTATAGCCCGTTAGCTGTCTTCAGCCAGTAATGCACAATTCAAGGTGGTACTTCACCCGAGGCTTGACCCTGCGACCTGCTAAACAGAAGTCTAACGCTCTAACTATTAGGCGACGGACTCGTTGTCCTGTCGGTTTCGATCGGGAATGGGGACATTCGTTGACGAATGCTCACCGATCGGGAACGGATCCCGTGGCTCAATGGTTAGAGCGTTGGACTTCTGATCAACGGATCGTGTGTTCGAGTCTCAGGTAGAGCACAACCTGAGGTTCTGACACTTCCTGACACCACTGCGAGAGAGACTCGCTGATGAGGCAAAACCTTTGTGGCTGTGCCAGTACGCGTCTGGGCTTATAGATAGAACCTATTTATAGTACTGGCTGCCTGTTGGAAGGTTAATGAATATTGCGTGGATATCCCTCGGTTGCAGATAGATATCAGCTCAAATTTTAATATGAACTTTCAGTCTGCGCCTACAAGCCTTCAAATAGAATCCATGTTTGCGATTAATTTCTGAGGAAATTAAAAATCAGAATTTCAGTAAACTTTTCATTAGATCAGTCAGTGACGATACATTTAATTAATCTGCCCTCATTATTGACCATCGACGACAGTTCGACCGTCAGTTTCGACGGGGTCCAGGGTATGATCCAGAGTAGGTTGGTGCATGGGACGGTGACTTACACTGAGAGCAGACTTGTATCGCATCTGCCTCACTCTCTCTTCCTCTCCCGCACCTGGGCCCCGTGTCAAGACAGAGTCAAAGAGAAAAGAGAGAGCAGACCGAAGGTGTGACAGGACCATCTACTCACTGCTGCAGTGTCGGCACGTAAATTTAACGTCACCCTCATTCTAAACAGCCTCTTGAGGTTGCGGAATCCGTCTATGCAACGAACCGTCATTCTCTTGACCAAAAAAGCACCATCTTGTAACAAAATGAAAATAATTTCCTTTTTTCTCAGAGGGCAACGCCCTCCCAGCCGCTTCAACTTACCCGCCCCGTCGTACTGGTGCCTCTGTTGGGATCAAAGGAGTAGTTACGAGGAGAAAGACAAATCTGCGGCTCCTCCGTGCCCACAGTAATGCGTCTTTCGTTGCCGGGCCACAGACGGATGACCAGCGGTGATGGCCTGACCACGAGGAAGGTGGAAGCGAGCGTAGGACTGCCAAACGGCTGTCCTTTCAGGTCCATCCGGTAGACACCGGGAGCCAACAGGCCCGGCGGCAGGCTGTGTTGCAACACAGCACCGGGTGGAAGAGCCTGTTCCGCCGAGTAGATGACCTCGTCTTGGATCAGCGACTCCGGCTGAAGAAGCCAGGCCTGCCAAACCAGGGCGATGCTGGAACCGTCAACGTTGGCTGTTCGAGTAGAGGCTGAAAGATTGAGCCGAACCGTTAGGGTATAGCCGTCAACGGAGAAAAAGGCTGCCGGTTGAAGGGCATTTGTGCCTCGTGGGTCTTCAAACTCCGCCCCTGGTAGAAGTTGAGGCTCGTTGGACACCAGCACGGACAGGCTGACAGCCTGAGTCCACTGCATGAAGCTAACAGTGGCGGTGAGGTTGTAGATGCCGGGCCGAGGGATAGAATACGGGGAATTTGATGTCCCCCTGCAGAGGGACGGCCATCTTCGGGCAGGTACTGAGGACAGGCCGGACAGGAGGGGTTCACCTGGCCCAGCGCGGGGTAGAAGAGCCTCTCACCATTACCCTTCTCCAAACAAACACAGGCCTCATCAGCCAACTGGATGAAGGTGATAGCCAGCCATGCCCACTCCCCTGGTACCAGGTCGGGAATAAGCCGAATGATCTGCAGGCCCCTGACCGCTGGCAGAATTCGAAACTGACGGACAATGGGCAGAAGGCTAACCTCATTGGTCAGCAGAAACGTCGCTTTGTAGCTGCCGACCTGAAGGGGACAAAACCAGACAGGATAAACGGTACTTTTTAGCTTTACTAGCCCATGTTGATGCACGCTTTAGTCCAATGGTTTTTTTTGCCTCTGAGTGTTGGGGCACTAAAGCGGTGACACATGTTTTGGGGTTTAGACATTTCAGAATGTTGTTGACTGGGTACGGGGTGATGCAGGAGTAGCGTTTGACTGGTGATTGCAGGCATTTATCCCCATGCATTCTGCTAATTGCAATAAGGTCACAACAATTACGGGCAAGCTCCTTGTTTCGTTTGGGGCCACAGGTCCCGGCTGCCTGGTGATCCAGTTGACCACGCGGCTGTCACTTTTTCCAGTGAAGCAGGACACAACTGTTAAATGAATAGATGCCTGTGCATAAGGATACCGGAAAGTGACTACGTGATGGTGATTTGCAGACGGCTAACGCCTCTTCCGACAGCCCATGGAGTGTCGGGAGTAATGGGCTCAACTCAACTCGCCACTTCGACGAGATGTGATCCCACCTTTGCTACTCTATCCATTTATTTGCAATAACATCGATTTCAGACGCTTCAAACCCACTTTCCTTACCATATCCTTGCATATCTGTCCGGTCTCGTGTGTTCAGCGTTGAAAAACCCTAAAAGATATCCCTGGTGGTCTATTCTACCGTATGTGCTACCCCCAACATCGTCAGCCACTACTCGATGTGACAGCTCAATGCGCATCACTTAGTGATTCGAGACCGGAAAAAGGAACCCCCAGTAATGCCGGGGCTGATTAAGGTTCTTTCAATGAGAATTTTATCTTTAATCTCACTGACTCCAATCTTCCTTTCCACCAACATTTCCCTACTCTCATGCGTCTTCTCTCATCCCTGGCAACAGTGGAGAAACACCTTAAAAATGTCCAACTGCTGCCTGACCGGATGGCATCCCTACATCCCGCCTTAAATCTTGCTGCTCTCAACTAGCCCCTTTCATTCATGGAATCTAATATCCCCGACGCCTGGCCGGCTGTATGAATCACTCCTATTGCTAAAAAAGCCAAAAGGTTGGGTTCTAATATTTTTCGTCCAGCTGCTTACTCTTCCGCGCCCCTGGAGCCTGCCGAAACGAGATACTTTAGATATTCTCTTTCCTCCACTTTTCCCAATCCCTAAAAATTTGCCTATAATGCCAGATGAACTACCCTAGATGTTGTTGCTCTTGTGGTTCATTCTGCTAGAAGAGATATAGATAAGTCCTTTGACCCACTTGTGAAAAGCTCGGCGGCCTCGGTGGGATTCGAACCCACGCCAGCAAGGGGAAGGCTTTAGTACAGCCAACGCTCTAACCAACTGAGCTACGAGGCCCCACCGGGAGCCATGAGTTTTAATCACACTTGGGTCAAGTTACCCGACCAGCCTACTGCAACGTATGGAATCCACCAATTCTGATACAGAAAGCTGACTGCCCAATCAGGATTTCCTAAGCAATCAATCTTGAATCCACCAGATGACTACTAGGCACAAACTTCGCATGAGATCAGTCAGTGACGATACATTTAATTAATCTCCCTCATTATTGGCCATCGACGACAGTTCGACCGTCAATTTTGACTGGGTTCAGCGTATGAACCAGAGTAGGTTTGGTGCATGGGACGGTGACTTACACTGAGAGCAGACTTGTATCGCATCTGCCTCACTCTCTGTTCCTCTCCCACGCCTGGGATGCCATCCGACCAGGCAGCAGTTGAACCAAGGACAATTTTAAGGTTAGGCCTTTTAAAACATTCGAATTTGGCTCTGCCGACTGGGCTATCTCTTGACTCGAAGACTATTTTACTCTTCGCAGTCGATTCGTACAATTTGGCAAGCGGAAATCTTCGGTGTTTCCCAATAACTGAGTAGTTCTGTAGCGTTCCATATTATCCCCTAACCTTCATCCACATGGACGAGTTGAGGTCGCTAAATGACTGTGTGTATGCTGAGGATGTGGTTGCTTGGCATCCACTTAAAAGGCAGGTATATCTCCGGTCTCTGAAGGATAGCCTTGACCACGTTTCAACATGGTCATTACCGAACAACCAAAAAACTATCCAATGTGGTTTGCAACTGCAAACCCATCTCCTAGACATAAATCCTGCTTCCAGTACCTTGGCATTGCTCTTCGTCCAAATTTTCATTCGCCCTTCATATTTCTATTCTTTTTACTACAATTTAACAACTTCTTTATTGCATTCGTCATTTACTTTCATATCAAACACCCCAAACCGCTAATCTGGAGATTATAGATGCCTGCATTCTCCCTCTTATTCTCCTTTGTTCTTCTGATATTTTCCCCACTGATATGCTGATTTTAAAATGCCTCCTCAAAATGCTCCTTTCTGCTTCTGGTGTTCCTTATATGGTTTTTGTTAATATGATCACGTACTGACACTTTAAAACGATAAAACAACTCGCTGATTGAATTCTAGATGTTGCTGTCCATCCTTCTGATCTAATTGCTGCGAAGTCTTCCTATCCCACGCGTTGAGGCTTTCGACCAATCTCTTTCCATTTATCGACATAGCAACGTTCTGTATTTCCCCTCTCTGGCACGCTACCTTACATGTAAGAACACAAAAATACCGAAACTGCGACTGGATATGTCTCCCTAATAGATTTCATTTTTACGTAAACATTTCGACTCTTGCGTACTTTGTTAATTTATACTCTTGGCACAGTAAAGGGAACCCTCTTCAGCTGAACATTTCGGCTGATACTTTCAAAATAAAGCGCATTCTCTCTCTCTCTCTAACTCTCTCTCCCTCTCTCCCATTTCCATCGTCATAATCTTTGCTGAGTTTTTTCCGATGGACTGCTTTAACTCGGTCAATAATTGGATCTGTAATTCAGGTCCCACTGTATCTTGCCAAGCGTGCAGATCAATCGTGTTCTGCTAATAGAAGTGAAGAGGCGAGTTCCCGGTAGTAGTCATGACGACGGAGACACGATCATTGTAGCTTTCTTAGCCTGACGTTACGGATTCTCACTTGATAATCTTTACAAGCACGCTGGCGCCCAGCAACGGTATGGCAACAGCATACGGCAACAGCTGGCCGGTCAGACAACTGCCACACCGCCTGCAAATATCTGCGATGCACTCGCGAACTGCCAATGATGATA
This sequence comes from Schistocephalus solidus, assembly GCA_017591395.1. Taxonomy (NCBI): domain Eukaryota; kingdom Metazoa; phylum Platyhelminthes; class Cestoda; order Diphyllobothriidea; family Diphyllobothriidae; genus Schistocephalus; species Schistocephalus solidus. The sequence goes on from WEDG01006503.1 coordinate 47,684, forward strand.
GGCATGCAGTGGCCTAGCATCTGAATCCTACAAATGCTGCAAAGCCTGGGCGATCCAATACCCTCATCTGAATCTGTCTCTGATGGTGAATTCGAGTGAGCATCCGAAATCTGGATGGAAGATTGCAGTCAGTGATAGTAAAGATAAAATTCTCATTGAAAGAACCTAAATCAGCCCCTGCATTCCTCATGCGACATTGTCAGGATGGCTTGTCTCTGGGTGGTCTGTTCTGTTCAGATGCGCTCACGAGGGTCTTTTCCGGTGTGGCGACAGGGACCGGACCTCCTTGCGACTTTTACCGCACGTGACTCAGCTCCTGGCTGGCTGACGCCTTGGCGTCCACCTACATCTACGCTTCAACAATTGGCTCCACCTGGTCCCGGCACACGCATGAGGACAGAACGATAAAAACTGCTGACTGGCTATCGGTTTCTAAGCCGCAGAAAAGTCTGTCCGGTAAGGAATACTTACATGCCCCCTAAACAGGCACAAAAACCAGAATGACCCGTAGTGAAGACAGATTTGCACTAACTTGCACGGAAATAGGGTTGTTTTTAAGGTTAGACTTGATGTTAACGATTAGGGCGAGCTAGCACTAGGGTTAGGATAGGAGAATATGGAATTATGCTAAGAGCCAACTTGATTACTTGGGGGCTATATGGTTAATCCTTACTGGCTTTTCTAAGAACGCTGTCGCTTCTCCTTGTCAACCTTTGACACATTCTTGCAACTATCAGTGAGGTAAGTTTGCGGCAGAAACGTGTCGTCCACGCTTTCGGTAATATATTCAGACATTTTAGGCTTAAGACAGAGCATTCATTAAAGAAGCATACTCAATGTTGTTTTAAAAGGCTACAATCCCTACGTGGATGTCTCATTCATTCGTGTTCTCACTTGTAGAAACCTTAGCAAGTGCACTGAGGTTGGCCAGACTTCGTAAACGGTCCGAGGATGACGCGATTCCAAGCAGCGAGCCGGCTTGCGGTTTCAAAGATGAACTATTTGTGGAAAACCATTTACGCTGGACTGGACTGCTGCCATAGCCAATCACAAGCAAAGCGTCAAAACTGCACGACGGCCGCGTACAACATAAATGTTTCCACACCTGACTGGTGCATTTGAAATGCTAAGTGGTAGTCCCAAAGGCGCTTATTACTCAGGCGGCTTTACAGGGGCGCTAACCGTTCTCCTGTAAAGCGGGTAATTACAGATTACCATGGGCATAATTATCTTGCTAATGGGGTAAACAAAACGCATAGGCCATTGGAACAGAACACGGAAGTCCTGGAGCGAACCGGAATCCTCAGCATCCACGCCCTGCTGAGGCAAGTGCAACTGCGATGGAGCGGCCACCTGGTGAGGATGGCCGACGAGCGACTACCCAAATGACTTTTCTTCGAAGATGTCGCTGCGGGTGCTGGCCGACAGGAAGGTCAAAAACGACGCTACAAGAGCACTTTGAAGAAATCAACCCGGCGATCTGGGAGGACCTCACCCAGGATAGACCGGCATGGAGAAGATTCGTGAAGACTGATTCAGCAATCTATGAGGCCAACCAGATCGCCGCTGCCAAGGCAAAAAGAGCGGCACGAAAGTCACCAGCGCCCCGGACCAACACCGTCGATGTCCAGGCTCTGCCAACATGCCCGCGCTGCCAACGCATCTTCCGCGCGCGAATCGGCGTGGTTGGACATCTTCGAACGCAATGCACCAAAAATCCGACAATTCCAAATTCTACGTCAAATTCTGCCAACCATCCTTTAGACTCACCCACTCTCACTCCTGGCATCAATTCCATTACTCCCATCATCATAGAGACCACATCCATCTACTCGTCGCCTGTTACCCCCACCACCGCAACCACCACCGCCTTCGCCTTCACTACCACCACCACCACCACCATCAGCGATGGGGACTCCCTCCTAAATTGTCCTCAATGCGACCGCACATTCACCTCACGCATCGGCCTGGTCAGTCACTTACAAATCCATCGTGCGGAGACGGGTGAACCACAGCCGAGAGCACCAACACAAAGAAGAGATCGCCGCCTCCACTGCCCTCACTGTCCTTGCGCATTCACTCATCGCATGGGCCTATTCGGTCACATGCGCATCCATGACAGCGGAATTCACTGCAATGCCGACAACACCGTTACCCCATGCACACCCTCCGCTCTTGCCATTCTTACCGCCGCTGCCACCCCCACTACCATGAATGATATCCCCCTAGCCTCTCCCGATTTCTCCTGCCCACACTGTGACTGCACTGTGCCCACACATTCAACTCACGCATCGGCCTGGTCAGTCACCTGCGAATCCATCGCAAGGAGGCTGGTGAACCAGTGCCTGCGGCTCCCACACATAGCCGACGCGCCCGCCTCCACTGCCCTCACTGCTCCCGCACATTTACACACCGCATGGGCCTATTAGGACACATGCGCATCCATAACAACCTGCGATAAACCACCGGAGGCTAAGCCAAATCAGCGCACACTATCTACACTAATAAATAAACAATACCCTCACCATCATCATAATTTACCTGATAAAATCACGGTTTCCTAGAAACCGTGACTTGGAAGGCTGCCAATCTGACGCTTACACCAGACCACGCCGTCGGCCCAGTGTATGTGTTATGCGTGTCCAGTGGCTGACCAGTGGACTGGGAGTCAGATGGCGATAGCTCCCACATAACCCCTGAATAAGAGAATCCTGGTGTGTGCGTTATGGGGGCCAGGTCGTGCTGTGGCATGCGAAGACGGGTACACCGACCCATCAACAAATGCACCCACTCCCACATCATACAACTGACTGGCTCGGATGGTGGTCTGATTGTGGGGGTGGGGAAGAGAGTGAGGTCAACAGCTCAGCGCATTTTCCTAACTGTAAAAAATCTGAAGCGCTTGAAATTATCACCTTGCGCCTAAATCCGTGGCTTGGAAGGTTGCCAACTGACGGGATAACTAGGACCACGTGGTCAGTCCAATGTGTGTTTTGTGTGGAGTGACTGACTGGCGGACCGAGAGTCAGGCTGCAATGACTCCTTCTTAATGTGGCCTTTATGGCACACCCACTCCGTTGGATCCAAGCCAGGTATGGTGGTATGCCCAGACGCGGTTCCGGCCGCGCCAGCCACATGCGTCCTCTCATGCCTCCGGTCTTCTTGACTCTGTCATGACACCGGGATCAGGTGAGGGAAGAGGAGAGAGAGTTCAGTAGGTGAAGCGCAAGGCTATTATCACTTAAAACTAATTCACACGCTAGTCACCGTCCCTGCACCACCTGGTGTGGAGCAGACGGAGCACCTCGTCGTAATTGACGCTCAAACTGTCGTGTCGTGTGGGCTGTTTGGGTGTAGGGTGTATAAGTAAGGTGTAGCACCACACAGATAGCATTTGGTCGCTCCATTTGTCTCGAACAGGTGGTGAATGCTCTTGTGGCTGCCTCTAACTGGTACCCAACTCTCACCTCTGGCTCCTCGAAGCTGGGAACTTCCCAGCGGCCACACCCCGGACAACCGTCACGACCGGCGGGCTAAACTAGGTGATGGTCTTCGGTGTTGTGTGTTCCTCCACACCCGGTATGTCTGACTTCAGAACTTCCCACCACCTTCCACGATCTCAAAAAACCTAGGGCGAGACAGCAGCCATCCCATAGGCGCCCCAGGCTAACTAAGGTCACTTACTCACTAAAACAAAACCGTCACCCATAGACGAGTTCGGCAGCCGTCTGCGATGTCCTAGCAGCCCTATTTAAGGACAGCACTGCTTGCTTCCTCGCGGACGAAGTGGCTAGCATAGGTGACTTAAACAAATGCTTGGTATCACCTCTTCTGCAGCAGGCCGCGTCTCGCAGATCTAAAATACGTGGTCGTAAAACTCAAACAAACAACAATACCTCCCATCCCTATCCCCCGCGCCATACTCTCCAGGCTGCTCGGGTGAGTCCACTCACTCTAGCAACCTGGGATACTCATTCCCTTTTAGATACTCCAAGGAGAAACCGCCTGGAATGGAGGACGGCGCTAGTCGCTTTGGAACTGGCGAGCTACAAGGTGGAGCATGCTGCACTCAACGAGAGCCGATTCTCTGAGCAGGGTCAGCTGGAGGAAGTGGGTGCATGCTACACCTTCTTCTGGAGCGGCCGGCCAAAGGAGGAGCGACGCGACACTGGTGTTGCCTTTGCTATTTGGAACGACATCGGGGGACGTCTGCCCTGTTTGCCGCAGTGTATCAAAGATCGCCTGATGAGCCTCCACCTACCTCTTCGGGGAGACAAGTTCGCCACCATCATCAGCGCCTACGCATCCCCAATGCCGAGCTCTGATGCGGCGAAGGATAAATTCTACGAGGACCTGCACGCCCTGCTTGTGACTGTGCCGAAGGTGGACAAGTTAATTGTCCTTCGTGACTTCAACGCCCGCGTCGGGACAGACCACGCTGCCTGGCAGGGAGTTCTGGGTCCCCACGGTCTCGGTAGCTGTAACGATAACGGTCTCCTTCTTCTGCGCACGTGCGCGGAACACCATATCCTGTTGACCAACACCTTCTTCCGCCTTCCGACGCGGGAGATGGCCACGCTAATGCACCATCGGTCGCGGCGCTAGCAGCTGCTGGACTATGTTCTCGTCCGGAGGCGAGATCGACAGGACGTGCTGGTAACCAAGGCGATTCGCGATGCCGATGGTTGGACAGCTCACCGCCTCGTCATCTCCCAGATGAGGCTCCTAATGAAACCCCGACGAAGGCCCCAAGGTAAGCGGCCACCAGGTAAATACTCTTTTGTTAAATTTGCCTGCTCACTGTTTTGATTTCAGCAACCAAATAACCGAGAAACTAGAGACCTGCATGCCCCAGATAATAACGGCACCGTGGAAACACGATGGTGCCAACTGCGAAATGTCATCCAGTCCACCGCCCTCAATGTCCTCGGACGCCCACGCCATTAACACCAGGACTGGTTTGACGACAATGACGCCGACATCAGCAACTTACTCGCGGAGAAGAATGGACTACACAAAGCATACATAGACCTTCGGATTGACACCACGAAAAGCAGCCTTCTTCAGAGGCCGTCGCCTTGTCCGGCAACGGCTGCGGGAGATGCAGGATGCCTGGATGATCCGAAAGGCTGAGGAAATCCGGGGGTATGCGGACCGCAATGAAACGAAACACTTTTTCAAAGCCATCAAGGCCAATCACAGTTTTGTGAACTGGCCAAGCATCGTCAAGGCTGACTCAGACACATTCACTCAAGGTGTTGCGATGACCCTCTCGAGACGACACCTTCTACCAACTACTACCAACCGTTTATTCAATAGTCCATTTCTCTTCCTATCCAGTAACGGGCCTGAAGTTTGTAGCCGTCATAGCTTTGATGGAAGATGACTGGCCGGACACTGACTCAATTACCTCCCACACACATGTTTTGTATTTTCAAAACCGAGGAAAGACTACGAGAAATTATCTTGAACATAACCTTAATCGCACAGTTGCGTTCGGCCAGAAGTTAAAAGGCTAGTGATTTTAACCCTCTGCTCACTCAGAAAATCCGCTATGAGAAGGGTGGTCATCAGCGAGCTTTCGATTGACACACACGACAGTTCGACCGTCGTAGTCCGATGATGTCCACCGTATGCTCCATGGGAAAGTGAAGCAGGGACGGTGACTTGCGCGTGAATTAGTTTTAAGTGATAATAGTCTTGCGCTGCAGCTACCGCACTCTCTCCTCCTCCCCCACCTGAACCCGGTGTCATGACAGAGTCAAGGAGACCGGAGGCGGAAGAGGACGCAGGTGGCTGGCGCGGCTGGGTCCCCTAAGTCCTAGCCGCCCATAGGCATGCCACCACACCTCCATGTTCGGCATTTTTTATGGGAGCGCAACCCGAATAACGCCTGCCGTGCCCTAATGTGGCCCCCGTGTTGGTCCAAAGCATCTACCACGTGGCCCGTTTAGGGGGCACAGTGAGAACTTCTCAGTCTCTGTGACAGGTTAAATGCGACCGTACAGTTCATGGTCGATCATATTTGACTGCAACTATCCACTCTGGTAGTTCAGTGACCACACCGCAGCAGATACTGGATCAACTTACTAGTCACGATCATATTAAAAGACACTTTGTGGGAATTTCTGATCAACTGGACGTCCCTCATATTCCTCACAGCCAAAGTTTACGACTGTGCAAACCCTCCTTGCGTCCTTTTAGTCTCTAGTCCAAGACAGAGGTTCTGCTATCTGGGTCTGTATACGCCCCTCCTCAGGCAGAAGACAACTGGAGAGCCACCTGTTGCCTTACCGTCGAGATTATTGATCACCCTCTGACATTATCAGCTCATAAACCCGTGGATCACACAATACTCACTGTTTGAAATGCTGTTTCTACATTACCTCCACGCAGTCAAATAAAAAAAACCTGTGGATCCCACAAACCTGTGGATCAAACCCGTAGATCACACAATACTCACTGTTTGAGATGCTATTTCTACATTACCTCCATGCAGTCCAATTAAAGTCTCCAGTGTCAGTCTTCTTTACCTGACTAGGTCTTACATTAGCAGCACGTATCGCCCAAAAAAAGGAAAAAAGGAAACTCACTGGCTAAAAAAAATTGATCACGACAGATTTCCTATCCTATATGGAGGATTCCGTTCTGGGGCAACAGAAATGAGCATGGAGTGCAAATATGCTTTTTTGCTTTCTTTTAGTTTTTTTATAAAGGTTTTCTCACCTCAACGGTCCTTATAAACACCTGGCGCTATAAAAAATTAATCCAACAAGGAATACCAAATGTGGACTGACCTCCTCAAAGGCATTCCTTTCTGAAACTTGGGAAAAGGAAGTCTCCAGGACAAGTTCGTCAGACGTCTCTGCCACGATGAGGAGTTGGACTCTTTGAATGGTGCCAGTGAATGGAATCACCTCGAACTGAAGGCTGTCCCCCTGAATGAATTCATAAACGCTCTCAGTTGTTGAGAGCATCCTGTTTGCCGAGTATATTCTAGCTGAGGCGGCCAAAATAGTGTCGTACCAGGCCACCTACGCAAAATAAACAGAGCACTTAAATAAGTGCTAATTTGGTAGACATTGGGAAAAGTAAAAATGAGCTTTAATGACGAAGCCAAACACAGAGGGGGGGTGGTTAGTTCTGGTTTGATTGTCATCGATGCCGCACTTTATACCCAGATGTCATGCCGGAGTCAGTTGATTATCGAGCATACATATCACCTATGGTAAAGAAGCACTCACTGATCGCGTTCGAGGATAAACTCTTTCCATTGTGCCTTGGGCCTCGATCACGAGCCCTGCAGGTCGCTTCACAACGAAAAGGACAAGGACGACTGGAATGGCTATTTCTGACTTTCTAGCCATCATCAGCCAGCCATACCCAACCCCAGTTGCTGCAACACCCGAGAATGGAACTGGTGGCCAGTTGATTAGAAGCCCAACGTCCTAAACAATTATTCATGAAATATTATATATTAGGGGCCACTATCAGAGTCAAACTTCTTCGTGAAACCGATGCAACCAACGCAGGACATTTTAAAAAGGATATTATTTCAGGAGCCGATGAGTAGGTCCCGGAGGAAGGGCTCGTGATGCTGAAGGGATGATGATTAAATGCCAGTAAAGACATATTTGTCGCAGAAATGACTAGTTGACCTGAATAAAACGGGTTGGCAGCACTTGCACGACGCGAAGCGATACAAACCTGCAAACGCACAGCCACAAGCCGAAAAAGCAGCGTCCATTACAATTTTTTGCCTCGACTGGAAGCCTCCTCTTTAAAAAATCCTTCAAAATATGTCCTTTCAACGATTTTAATTAGCTCATAGATCGTTGAAAAGCGCATACGTGCGGCTGATTTTTCTCCCCGAACTTTACTTTGAAGACAATGAGTGCGCTTATTCCAATATATATATATATATATATATATATATATATATATATATATATATATTGTTAAATTATTTGCTCTGGTTAATCGCGCTTTCTCCCATGAATTACTTTGAGATTTTCAGTCAAGAGAGATGAATCTCGAATCTCATACGCCACCACCCTTAAGGTGAGATAAGGAACCACAGCTTTCCCCAAGGACTGAATGTAGACTGTCATGATAGTATGGGTGGAACGTTTATCCCTCTACCCATCTACCTATCCATATTCTAAGACCGAATGCAAGTGACACAGGTTGCTTTCTATTTTATAGCTGAAGCCATCGCAGATGGTTGCATGAGGGTGAGAACTAAATGCCCTGATACGGTCTCTGATGCATGAATCCGAAACGCCTGACGAATAAAGTACTCGTCCCAGCACTCGCGTCTACATCTTCTTACTTACTTCCTGGGACGCAAATGTTCACTTTTATGAGTCTCAAACAGCTCACACGGCGGCCGAGATTAGGAATATTTCAAAATCATAGAATATTTGCATTTCCTGACCCATTATTCCACTGTGTCGGCAGTAATTCTCAGTTCGATAGGCTTCGCCACCAGACAACTGCCACGGTGAGGTCTGGTCTGAAGATGCAGATTAAGAGGGGGCTTGCTAAACGCACAGCCCTGCGAACTTTGCTTATTCCCATTCACGTGACCAGCCTACCTGGAGGAGCATCTAATCTGACTGGCCGACTGAACCGTGACCCAAACACCCCCGGCCTACCGGACCCGAGGTTGCGGTATTTGTGGTCAACGGCCTGTTATGGGTATTGATAAAATGATTACTGTTAGGAGCAAAAAGGTTGAATGTGCTGGACATAAAATCACAGGTCTAGCGTTAGAGGTAATTATCTGAAGAAGCCCTGTATGCACCCACCAGTACAGGATATTGGCCGGAAACTTGGGGTATGCAATCGTAAGGATTATCAGTTTGGTATGGTTGTAAGTTCCTGTGCGTATTACAGATGGCCTCGTGCTAGATTCCGGAGGAGGGTTATCATTTGGGTTACTGTTTGAGTTAGAGAAGTTCGCAATAAGATCAGGGTTAGTGTTAAGGTTAGGAGGGCTAGCGTGACAGTTGTGATTATGGTCAGAGCTATACTTATCCCCGGGAATTGGGCACAAGGTCACCTGGAGTGTACGCAGGTTGTTAAAGAATAGAACCTTCTGACGACGGGACATTGGAAAACACGATAAAGACTGAGGTACCGAACTCCGACTTTAGGTCTGGATTACCTGAACTAGGAACCCAGACCCGGTTGCCTATCGAGCATTCTAATCATAATTTCCACCACCTGAGCAAAGAGCCCACTTTTTTCTCTGCCATAGTCTGGACTATTTACTGTCATGCGGATCCAGTGCCACGATGGTTGGCCTAAGCGCTGCAATCCACTATCCACCAATTGAACCGTCAGGAGCAACAATGTCCACCGAATGCGCAACGGAGTCGTCAAGACACTGGTAGCCTACAGACGAATTTGTTTATGCTGGACTTATACTTTTGCTGCATCTAACTCACCCTCTCCTTCCTCACGCTCCTTGCTCCGACGCAAGGTAATATTAAGACGACAGGCCTGGGCGCGGTTTCGTAACAGACACGGCTAATACAATCGGCCTACGCGTGCCACACACATGACTTCGTTCCACTACCGATGTGGGACATCTGTAAGGAATACACAGCTTTCAATGAAAAAGTGACACAGTCACTTGCAAATAAAACTGGTTCGGTCATTTCTGACTCATGTACGGTCATCAGCCGGCCAGCTTCAAACATGTCAGGACGGCCTGAAAACCACATCTCATTTAGATAGTTCTTCGGGGCCCTGGGCCTTAAGAGGCAGGTAATTTTCCTCGTTCAGCCGAAGAGTTTGTAGTTTAACATAAACACAAGGTGCGTTTCAGTTGCTGCATGCCCCTCAACCTCTCCCAGATGGGGAAGTGCATCAGGAAGTGAGGTACATGTTGTGGAAGTCTACTCTCATTAAAATCCAATGAAATTCCCAGTCCCTGCATCACTCTGCTATGGTGCATAGGATGTATATCCTCGAAATCGACGGTCAAACTGTCGTGTGCCTCCACACATCGTTTTATACTGAGAAAGGCAAGAAAAAGCAAGTGAGTAGATTTTTAAATTTGGCTCTTACTCGGTAAGTTCAGGAATTTCAAAATAGCCTTTGCTTTACGGTCGGTTAGAGTCGATCACTTTTGAATAAATTGAAACACTGCTACGCAATTGTTTCCGGTGATCAAGTGTTCCGAAGTGGTGAAATAACTTAATGCCTCTAAGTGCAGATCTTGGATCATTGACTTGCGAATTGCAAGCTCGGAGCAGACAAGCAGGCCCAGCGTTAAAGCGAAACTCTAAAGTTTACCGATGAACGACGAAAGAGCAAAATGCGTTCTCCTTTTTTGCCACCTAACAGGAAAGAAAATGGCGATTTTCCAACTCTCCTGCTCTTCAAAGTGACTGGCGAAAACTGTAAAATGTTAGAAATGCGCATTAACATCATTCAGTAACCTGAATTGATATGTGTACTGAAAGCCCTCCCATTCGTTGCAATCCAAGCCAGGTGTGGCGTTTGGTAGGAGACTTCCTAACCGATTCGCGCACACCGCCCTGATGACTCTTTCCCACGCTGCACTATCGATCCACCCAGAGGCCGTGCTCAGGGCAATATCGCACAAGCTGCCGACAGGGATCAGTGCCCTAATCAATCATTCGGATAAGTCGGAAGGCCAGTCGAGATGCTACTCCCTCAAGGACACTACCAGATTGGTCCGATTGTAGTACGACCTTGTAAATACTCGTACGTTCTTTTTGCCTTAAGTACGCCGTAATAATACGTCAATAGACTTCTACCCTTCCGCCCCTGCTGTTGAGTTCTCCTTTGGGGATTCCACTGAGGATTTGTTGGACGGCGACCATCAAGGTTTGAGGTAAGATCATAACAATGGGCGGCGCAGAACTCACCATGTCTATTTCTGCGGAGCAATTTATGTCTATCCTGCAGTAGCAACAGGCTCAGTTCGAGGCGGCCTACTCGATGATGGAATCCATGATGCACTTTCCCGATCCAGAATCCTCTGGGGAAACAGTCCACGTCAGCGGACGCAGTTGCTGCTTGCATCACTGAATTTATTTACGATCCCAGTTCCGGTGTGACTTTCGATGCCTGGTTTAAGCGTTGGAAAGATATTTTCCACGTTGAATTTGCCGAATTTGACGATGCACGGAAGGTGCGTGGGCACCAAAGTGCACGAGCAGTACACTGGCATGCTCCTGCCAACCAACCCTTGTGATTTAACATTCGATGAAACCGTTAAACAACTTTCTGTGATCTTCGGGGAGAAGTCCTCACTGTTCAATTTTCGATACCGGTGCCTCAAACTGGTGAAGAACAAAACAGACGATTTTCTGACGCTTGCCAATATTTTCAACCGTGAATGTGAAAAGTTCAAACTTCGAATAGTGACAGAAGATCAATTTAAGTGCCTCATTTCGTGTGTGCTCTTCTGTCACCTCGCGATACTGATATCAAAACCAGCCTGCTCAGTAAAATTGGACAGGACCTGACTCCACCCTACGGACGTTGACAGCCGAATGTCAGTGGCCCAAAAATCGTAAACATGATTCAGTTATTGTGGAATAACCCAGTTGCTCACTTGCCATCACCAGTGTTCATGCTATCACCCACACAAGGTCGATGTTGCTACACAAGTCCCAAGACCTGACCGCCAGAAAACCACTGACAGCATGTTGGCAATGCGGTGATTGGCATTTCGTTCGCTTCTGTTCCTTCAAGAAGCACGTTTGTCAGAAATGTCATAAATGAGGTCACAAGGAAGATTACGGTCCAGCAGTACAACCATCCAAATCAAAGGTATGTATAGGAGGATGAGGCGTCTCAAATGCTCTTCAGTCACACTCAATGCTGACCACATTCAAGACTGAGTTTGACGAACAAAGAAAGTACGTTATGGTTATTATCAGTGGCAAACCAGTACGCTTCCAGCCGGATACAGCCTCATACATCAGACTCATCTCCAGGCGTACTTGGCGCATGATCGGACGGCCTCCAATGATCACATAAACAAGAAGGCAATGAATGTATTTTTAGGAATTCTCCGGCTTACGAGTGAGCTTGAATGTGACGTTTCTTTTGATGGCATTCAATTCAAGGGAACATGCTTCCTCCCCAACTATCCGAACCTTAACTTACTTGGCCCTGAATGGATCGAGGCCCTCAATCTTCTCGAATAACCACTTAATCGTGTTTCTAATAGTGTGCAGTCATCTCGGCTGAGTCCCACCAAATCGAATCAGCTGGCTTCAAAGCTGACGTCTATTCTACAGGAGAAATTCTTTTCAGTTTTCGAAGCAGAGTCCTGGTTGCTGCTCCAAGATGAAGGTCATTCTACGCCTACAACCGAAGGCCAAACGGGTGTTCCGACCGAAACGACCAGTACTTTATGCCACACTTACAGTAGTTGACCAAGAACTTGAGTGCCCTCAGCATGTTTGTGTGCTCCAGCCACTTAATTACTCCGCAGGGGGCGCACCTAAAGTGGCGGTCAAGAAGGCTACCGGCACAATTTAAATCTGTGCTGATTTCTCTACCGGTCTCATTGCCAACCCTGGACAAAGTTCAGTATCCCCTACCTGTGCCGGAAGATCTTTTGCTAAGTGAAATGTTGGAAATTATTTTGCCAAACTTGATCTATCTGATGCATACCTCCAAATCAAGGTAACCGAAGAATTCCGGGAGCTTCTGACTATTAACACTCACTGCGGTTTGTTCCGATTCACCCGCTTGTCATTTGGTATAAAGACCGCTCTCGCCATCTTCCAGCAAACCATGGACACCATACTGATGGGCACAGAAGAAGGCGCTGCCTATCTGGATGATATTATTGTCACTGTTTCAAATCCAGATGAATTTTTGCAGTGCCTGGAGACTGTACTTAGTCGGATTCACGACGATGACTTCCGCCTACGTCTGGACAAGTGCAATTTTTTCATGCCTTCTGTGGTGCCAACGAAGACCACACTCAAAGCATGGCCTGTCCCACAAGCCCCGTTGTCCAGGGTCCACATCGATTGCGCTGGACCGATCAATGACCAGAACTTCCTCAACGCCGTCGACGCATACAGCAAATGGCCGGAAGTTTTTCACACGACAACCAGAGCCACACTCAATACTCTTCGGCGACTGTTCAGCAGATTTGGTTGTCCCGAAACGGCGGTTAGCGATAATGGAGGGCAGTTCACATCAGTCGTGTTTGCCAAATTTCGCGAGTGGTCAGGCAATAACCACTTGCGTTCGCCATTATATCACCCGCAGTCCAACGAACAGATTGAACGACACGTTCAAGCTGGCTTTTCAGAAGTCAAAAAGGGAGGGACCAACGGACGAGGTTCTCAAAACATTTCTGTTGCACTATCGAGCAACCCGAAACCCGAGCGCTCCATACAGTGTCTCTCCTGCAGAAGCTTTGATGCAGAGAAAGCTTCGCATGCCATTCGACGTAATTCGTCCGCTGTCACCTTTTGGTGTTGGTGATGAAAGAGTCCGTCCGACGCCGATGGAAAGGCACTTCAACCGATGCCATGGAGCAACGCAAAGGTTATTCCATCCGGGTGATACAGTGCTGGCAAAGGATTACAGGAACAATCAGGAAAAGGGGACGCTTGGACGTGTTCACCGAAAGTGCGGTGACGTGGTCTACGAGATTCGGGCCGGATCAGACATTTGGGTGCGCTACGCCAATCAGTTAAAACACATCGAATGTACTGACGTACCAAGTTCAAGCCATAACCTATAACTGGAACAACTACTGGACGCATTCCACCTGCCAAAAGCAAGGTCAGAAGCCCCAGTTCCAGTGGCAAACCGGTCCCCTTAACAACTTAAACGATCGGGTCGAAGAAACGCCAACGGTTCCGTTGAAGGTGAACGCGCGTCTAAAATTGTACAACTCAGCTCGAAGGGGGGAAGTGTTAGGAGGAGCCGTCCTAACAGATTCGCTCACACACCACCCTGACAACTCTTCCCACGCTGCACTATCGATCCACCTATAGGCTGCGCGCATGGTGATATCGCGCAAGCTGCCGATAGGGAGTAGTGCCAGTCGAGATGCTAACCCCTCAAGGACACTACCTAATTGGTCCAATTTCAGCCCTAGCTTATTGTTTCTCGTACGTTCGTTTTTGCCTCAAATACGCTGTAATAAATTATTAATAGACTTCGAATCTTCCACCCTTGCTGTTGAGTTCTCCTTTGGGGATTAGATCAAATTGTTGGACGGCGGCCATCAAGTCTTCTACAAATATGAACTAAATCACGTGCTAGTCACCGTCCTTGTGCCGCCATGCTCTGTGTCACACGGTGAAACCCGTCTAAATCAGTAGTGAAATTGTCACTAGAAGCTCACCAATTGCCTGTGGACATAAAGGCGTTAAATATTTCAAACCAGTTCAAAGGTGCTGAAAACGAGCCCTTTTCATAATATAGCCCAAAGTTTCACCGCTCTTGACCCCGGGAATAGGGAACCGCGTACTTGCGCTTTATTACAGAAAGGTCATATTTGAAACCAGTGCTAATATCAAGGTTTGGGGTCAGATTTGGGTCTAGTGCCGCACCCAAAACGCATCTGCTAGCTTGAATTCGGACCCAGAAATCTGAAATTTTGCGCAAAGCCTGTGCATACATTGCATGTACGGGCAAACCTGTAAAGTTGCTCTTTCCGCGATAAACTCGTAGGTGCTGCGAAATTCACACGCTTGGACACCTGTCCTATGAAGATAGAGTTCAAAGGGCTTTGTGGTGTTCCGTTGACCAGCTGTATCCTTGTCCGAGAATACTACATCCACGGTACTTCCATCCTCACAACTTCCCCGAAATTCAATTTGATTGGGTAATTCAGTCTGGCTAGAGAGCGTAATGGAACCACCGAGCAGCCCTGAAAGAGAGTGTGGGTTAGAAATTTGTTTAAGCGATCGAGCCTGGTAGGAAAATAAGAAAAAGTGACATATGCGCTGTATCACTCACCTGGCTGCGCGCAGTAACCCCTTAACATGGAGGCAAAACTGAATGATTCATGCACGCCTGGCGTGTCTTGTTAGTTTTGACCGGCTAAATTCAGCATGACCACCAGTTTGTTGCGTAGAATCTCTGGTGGGATAGATTGGAACTGAGAAGCTTACGGAGCCAAGGAGCAGTGGCATTGCTGTCGACTGCCTTTAAAAACGTTTTGTTAAATAAGAAAGCACGTGACAACGGTGGTTCACGTTTTGATGTCTACCCCCTCCAAAAATGAATAATCTTAAGCAAACAATCAGGCTGGACGAGCCATCAGGCTCCGCATCCGGCCATCTTGCGTCAAGCTGGAAGATGGTCTGCTTTTCCACTGCCGTAAGTGTTCGGGGTGTGTTGTGAAAAGATGTTTGTGACTTACTTCACCAATGCCATTCAGAGAAGCGCTATTATTAAGCCTCTTGTCCCTATGTCTGGAAACTAATTTTTTTTATTCTCACAAGAGTCCTATCAACAGCTTAAGGGAGCCCCTATGGGGTCACCTATCTCTGGATTTCTGACTGAAACAAAAATTAGAGGCTACCGCCCTACTACTAATTAACCCCAAACTACGCGACGTTGATGAAAGGTTTATCATCGTTAAAAGGGATCAACTGGAAACACTGCACAGTGCTTTTAACTCAACGATACTAGGAATCAACTTAACACTCGAAAAAGAAATATAAAACTAACTCCGTTTCTCGACGTCCTTGTACAGCGAAAGATTGACAGGACCTTTCAAACACCAGGTTACCACATTATGAGAGTAACCACCCTGTCGCTCACAAACGAAGCACAAACCCATTTTTCTGATAACGAGCTCTACCAAATCAAACTTCGTTATTTGTTCGAATTGTTTTCCTGAAATGAATATCCCAGAGATTTGGAGCTTCGATGCATAAGACGATGGGAATGAAAAGGGCAAGGAACTAAAGTCTTCCGATCAAACAATCAAACCAAATAACTGACGAACACTTTCATGCATCAAGAACGTGTCTGAACTCGTTGAAATAAGCTTGAGGAATCACCAAATTTACGTGGTGAACAAACCAACGACTACACTATGAGACCCGCTTGTACACCCTACGGATAAGGTTGGCTAGTTAGATATAAAATATAATTCATGTACAAGATCCCATGTGGCCGATGCAATGGGATTTATTGTGTCCAAACAGGAAACTCAACCTCTACCAGCCTGCATGAACAGCAGTTAGACGTCAAGAGACGAGACCAATTGTCTCAAGTTCCCATGCATACACTAGAAACTGGGTCCAAATTTGCATGAGACAAAACTTGCAATGTTTGCTTCTGTCCATCGAAGAAAGGCCGGAAATTCTTGGAGGGAATTCACAACGAGGACTCGTGCGTTAAGCGGCACATCGCATTAGATGCCGTATACAAAAATCTCAAAGAAAAGAGGATGAGGCTGTAGCCAATCCAGCTGAGATATCCACCCAAAGGGACAGCTATTGGCAGGGTTTTCTCAGCAATATCGATTTTTCCAGGGACACTTTAAATTTGAAGTGTTTTGGACACTTGCCACACGTCTGACGGCGACCTGGGGAAACCAGCGTCGATAAGTTACGTAATAAAGTTTACCAATAGAGGCGAATGTTCGCACTCCAGGTGTGGAAATAAGTAAAGAATAAGGTTGTTTGCTTGCCGGAATCATGGCCTTATTCGTCTGAGCTTTCGAAATCTTGCTGGAGGCCGTCGTCAGAGATGAAAGCCGTAACAAAAACAAACAAAGTTATAGGGTGTAGGGACCAATCAGACACAAGTGATGCAAGTCTAGAGGTGACGGTGCAGGTCTCGGTATGCCTGCGTCAGATCGATAAATCGGTTGATCAAGTTCATATCGGAGGCCGAGCACATCAAAAAAGGGTAGCTGCTGCTCTTTTTCTTCTACCCTCGTGAATTGTATATCTGGGAAGATTGAGTTAAGATGATCATGGAAATGCTGCATAATGTTCCTCTTCACGATAAAAAATGTGTCGTCGCCAAAAGAGTGGCGGACGTTGGGTGAAGGTGATATGTTCCAGCTCTTGTGAGACCAATTCTGCTACTTGACCGGAGATTGGGGAGCCCATTGGAGTTCCCTTGCTCTGCTGATAGGTTTCTCCGGCAAAGGTCAGGTAGGTCTTTTGACAAAATTCGAAAAACTTCATAAGGTGTTCACTTCTGAGTGAGCTCTGGCTTTCGTCGCATGACTCCTCAAGTTTCCAGAGCAAGATTTCCTGCTCTAAACTCGGCTGGTTTTGCGTTTGAATCCTCCGAGTAATTTATTCAACGCACCTGCTACTGATTTGGCTTGTGCGTCCTGTGCTGGTCTGTAAAATTATCTGTCCTCAAGTTGAGCCTTGGCTTTCTCATTATAGTCTTCTCGATTCATAACGACAGTTGATCGCCCCTTATGATACTTAGTCCCTCCATCTTAACTTTCATCTTAGCTTTTGAAACACATTGGGTCGGTCTGTGCGCCATCAGCGGAGAGGTGACAAGTTGTCGGACGCAGTGTTTCTCGTCATCGGTCGTGACGTCACATCCATCCCGCCGAGTTTAGCGCAGGAATTCTTGCAGAGGAAACCTGAGGAGTCATACGACGAAAGCTAGAGCTAACTCAGAAGTGAACACCTTACGAAGTTTTTCGAATTTTGTCAAAAGACCTTCACCTTTGCCGGATAAACCTATCAGCAGATCAGGGGAACTCCAATGGGCTCCCCAATCCCCGGTCTAGTGGCAGAACTGGTCTCTCAAGAACTGGAAATATCACCTTCACCCAGCATCTGCCACTCTTTTGGCGCCATGACGTAGACAACACTTTTGTTATCGTGAAGAGGAACAGGCTGCGGCATTTCAATGATCACTTTCCAAGATAAACAGTTCACGAGGGTAGAAGAAAAAGAGCAACAGCTCCCCGTCCTTGATGCGCTCGTCAGGCGAAGTTCCAATAGCGAAACTAAAAAACTGCCTGCAGGAAGGTGACGAGCACCACGCAGCTTCTCAATTTTCACAGCCACCACCCGTCGGCTCAAAAAGGAAGGTGTGTGAGAACACTGTTCAAACGCATCCAGACGCATTGCAGCAACCCGGCAGAAAAAGCACGTGAGTTCCGTTACCTCCGCGACCAATTGATGCGGACCGGCTATCCGAAGGTGATCATAAGCCGATGTCTACGTGTTCGCTCTCGGAAGATTCAACCAGAACAAGCCCCTACGGTATGGCATGCGCTGCCATACATCAAGGACGTGCCAGAAGCGACCGAGCGCACTGCTGCGAGACTAGTTGTCGGAATTTTACACCGGTCCCAAGCTAGCATGCGCAGCAGTGACATGAAACTCAAAGACAGGCTACATCTAATGAGCAGTTAGGTGTAGTGTATCGCATCCCATGCCAAAAATGTTTCCGTAACTACACAGAACAGGCTGGGGGTATGCTTGGATTGTGCATACACGAACGTAAGCTGGTTGTGAGGCAGGGTGACGGTTAATCACAAGTGGCTGCCCACACCTATGAAACGGTTAACGAGTTTAACTTCGCAGCCATGAAGATAATTGCCCACGGTGTAAGCAAAAACAAGCTGAGAATTGGTTGAAGTCTCGACCTCCGATAAGAACATAGTCAATTGACTTATCGATCTGGCGCAGCATACCGAGCCCTGCGCCATCACCTCCGCACTGGCGTCACTAGTGTCTGATTGACCCCTACGCCATATAACTGTTGCTTGTTTTTGTTATGGCTTTTATCTCTGACGATGAACAACAGGAAGATTTCGAAAGCTCAAACGAATAAAGCCATGATTTCGACGAGCGAACAAACTTCTTCTTTACTTATAATTAAGTTTGTTATCATTTCCCAAAGAATTTATTTGCTGCAAAAGATATATATATATATACGATATACGATCACACATCGCTATGCATAGTTAAAAAAACAACCACTGGTTCGATTTTGACGGGATCCAAGTGCTCGGCCGAGCCGAAAACAGACTGGCGAGAGAAAGCATCGAAGCTTGGCAGTCAGACGCCAACTCTACCAACCGCAGCATCGATCTACCAGTGCCCTATGGGACCGTCAAGCACCATTGGCACACGAGAGGAGGACCAATGAGAAACGAGGTGGCTAGACCTATCACAAGTGAGCACGAAAGACCTATTTAAACTATATATTTTCCCTATTCTCTATCTCCGATGCTGCACTCGAGTATGAGTGTGAAACGTCAGATAATTATATCTTCTACCCCAGAGATCGGCTTGTCTTCTCCTTCTGTATATATACACATATATATAAACTATGGTAAGAAGTGCTCACCGATTGGTTACAGGACATACTCGTCCCGCTGTGCCTTGTGGCTCGTTCTCGAGCCGTGCCAGCAGCCGCAGGGCGGGCAGCAAACATGAATGACAAAGACAAAGGAGACTGGAACGGACATTTATGGCTTATTAGCCATCATCAGCAAACGCAAACCCAACCCCAGGCGGTGCGGCACCGGAGGCTTGAACTCGCAACCTGTTGGTTAGAAGTCAAACGCTCGTTGTCTTGTAGTTTCAATCAGGAATATTAACAATGGCATGTAGGCGCTCACCGATCGGTTAGAGGACTCACTCGTCCCAATTCGTCCATTCTCCCTGGTCTTTGTCGATCATTTTATCCTGCCTTTATCATTAGCCGCCTTGCGGCTGCTTGCGTGGCTCGAGAGTGAGCCCCAAGGCACAACGGGACGAGTGAGTCCTGCAACCGATCTTTGATCACCTACGTAACATAGTTAATCTTCTCAATCGAAACCGGCAAGACAACGAGTCGTGGCGCAGTGGGTAGATCGTTTGATTTCTAACCAATAGGTCACGAGTTCAAGCATCCGGCGCCGCAGTGCCTGGGGTTGGGCATGGCTGGCTGATGACGGCTTATAAGCCAGAACTTGCCATTCCGGCCTCGCTTGTCTTTTTCGGTCATATTACTCTGCCTATGTATGTATATATTAGCGGATGTGCGCTTCGCCGATCGGTTACGGGATCCACTCTTCCTGTTCTGTTTTTGGCTAACTCTCGAGCCCCATTAGAAGCCGCATAGGAGCTAGCATTTTAGGCAGATGAACATTACGAACAAAGGCAAGGGGAACTGGAATGGCCGTTTCTGGCTTACTAGCCATCAGCAGCCAGCCATACCTAACCTCAGTTGCTGCATGACCCGAGGTTCACCTCGAGAGTGAGCCCCAAGACGGATGGTTGGCGTTATCTGCTTGAAAGTTCACGAATAAAACTTGATTATTCTAACGTGCCTTCCTTCTTACGTATAAATATATAATGAGAAGGCGTTCAGCGTTACGTTTGTCGTGTCCCCAAAGGCAGTGGCATACCGACTAGGACCGAGACAAAAACAAGGGTGACTGTGACAGTCATTGGTAGCCTTTTAATAGTTATAAATTGTATTAGCGTCAATATGACTATAATAGAACTCGAGCTGAATGTACCCGTGTAGCCCGAAATTCTCTTGGGAGTATCCAAAGAGACCTTGAAATTTGAGTTGACTGTCCGCAATTCCGTCTGGCATGAGACCCAGGAAGCGGGATTGGAGACATTCAAGACGTAGACAGTGAGCCCTTGTTGGGCTGGTTTCACCAACGTTTGTAGCGGGCCGGAGTCAGAGCTTACTGGGATGGTAAAAAAATGAACAAGCACCTTCGTAAATATTAGGTGGCACTGCCATTTTTGATAAAACTGGTATGGTTTATGGTATTAGCTTATGACAACGACGGCATAAACACTATGAAAGTCAAAAGACCAGTTTCTTATCTTGAAAACTTTAGCTCAGGAGGAAGCTCAGTTGGACAAGCTGTTACGGAGACGGGAACTACAATGGCGTTGCGACCCAAGGCGAAAAAAGTACACGACGCACGCCGAAACAGACCAATTTGACAGCTAATCAGTGTGTCATGCTGCACCAAGTATGCGTGAAGCCTTTGCACGCAGGTATGGTCTAAAGTTTCTAGAAGTTTCAGTGAGGTGATTCCAGCGCGAAAAGCGGCCAAGCAATGTGAAGCAATTCGTAGGCCAGAAGATTTTAGAAAGCTCTATCTGCCGGTCTAGAATAAAACAGTTTTTTTTTCCAGAAACCCGCTTTGCCTTCTTCTCTATCACACCCGTCGGAATAGAAGAAAGCTGCGAGGGCTTCGGAACGAGACTAGAAAGACGAGTTCCGATGAAGTAACTCCAACTTCGTGCATTACTTTCCGAGCGTTGAGCTCACATAACAAATGCTGAACATAATGTGTGTGTGTGCGTGTGTGTGTGTGCGTGTGTGTGTCTTGCCCCCTAAACGGGCCACGTGGTAGATGCGTTGGACCAACACGGGGGCCACATTAGGGCACGGCAGGCGTTATTCGGGTTGCGCTCCCATAACAAATGCCGAACATGGAGGTGTGGTGGGGGTGGCTAGGACTTAGGGGACCCAGCCGTGCCAGCCACCTGCGTCCTCTCCCGCCTCCGGTCTTCTTGACTCTGTCTTGACACTGGGCTCAGGTGGGGGAGGAGGAGAGAGTACGGTAGATGCAGCGCAAGTCTACTATCACTTTAAACTAAATCACGCGCAAGTCACTGTCCCTGCTCCACTTTCCCATGGAGCATACGGTGGACATCGTCGGACTACGACGGTTGAACTGTCGTCGTGTGTGTGTGTGTGTGTTTGTTCGCCCCCTAAACAGGCCACGTGGTAGATGCATTGGATCAACATGGGGGCGACATTCGGGCACGGCAGGCATTATTCGGGTTGAGCTCCCATAACAAATGCCAAACATAGGGTGTGGTGGCACGCCTAGGAGTTGCCAGGTCTTAGGAGACCCGGCCGCACCAGCTACCTGCGTCCTCTCCCGCCTCTGGTCTTCTTGACTCTGTCTTTACACCGGGCTCAGGTGGGGGAGGAGGAGAGAGTGCGGTAGATTCAGCGCAAGTCTACTATCACTTTAAACTAAATCACGCGCAAGTCACCGTCCCTGCACCACCATGGTGTGGATTATACGGTGGACATCGTCAGACTACGATGGTCGAACTGTCATGTGTAGATTCACGCGTAGGTGCAGGCTCACGACGCACCAGCTACTTTCAACATTTATGACATTCCCACTCCATGGGGCCTGATTCAGCCGTAGCGGTACGGTCGGGAGCGTCTCCAACCATGCCAGCCACCTGCACCCGACCCCCGCCTTTGGTTTTCTTGATAATGACCTGACACTGGGCAAAGCGGGCGAGGAAAGAGAGAGTGCGTTAGCTGCAGTGACAGTCTACTATCACTATCACGCGCAAGTCCCCTTCGCTGCACAACCCTGGTGTGTAGCATAGGGTGGACATATTCGAAAACTACGAGGGAATTTTCAACCACAAACACTGCTTGTAACCCTATAAATCCTCTATCTTAAACAGCAGATGTTGACGATTAGCAAATCGAAAAAGGCATTTATTGTATAGAGATCCGACATATTTTTGAATTCCCACACAATGCTACGTGTGAAATATACGCTTGTACTTGTTAGGACTCCGATCATGCCTGATCTAGTTGGCCTCGACGATGTAACGGATTGTGCCTATCCACGCGTGACGATCCGAAGCAGAGACTTTGACAGCTAAATTAATTCTCTTCGCCAACGACGGACGCCGAATACTGAAAGTCCAAGAAAAATTTCCATGTCTTGAAGGACTGTGTCGAGCCAGGCTTTGAGCTCGACGCCTCCAATTTTGGTATTGGGGGTCGGATCAAAGACAGTAACGAAGAACGTGCCCAAACCACCTCACTCTTTGCTCTTGGATGGCTTGGGATATCATTGCGAGGTTTTCGCAGCGAGTGTGGACTGTATCATTTGAGATGAACTTGGTGTATTTCACTCAGAGAATGGCCTTCATACAGTGGTGGTGAATGCCTCCAGTTTTCGCTCATCTTTCACGCATACGACAGTTCGACCGTCGTAGTCCGACGATGTCCACCGTATGCTCATGGGAAAGTTGAGCAGGGACGGTGACTTGCGCGTGATTTAGTTTAAAGTGATAGAAGACTCGCGCTGCATCTACTGCACTCTCTCCTCCTCCCCCACCTGAGCCCGGTGTCAAGACAGAGTCAAGAAGACCGGAGGCGGGAGAGGACGCAGGTGGCTGGCGCGGCCGGGTCCCCTAAGTCCTAGCCGCCCCTAGGCGTGCCACCACACCTCTATGTTCGGCATTTGTTATGGGAGCGCAACCCGAATAACGCCTACCGTGCCCTAATGTGGCCCCCGTGTTGGTCCAACGCATCTACCACGTTGCCCGTTTAGGGGGCACTTCACGCATACAGCCATGCACTCACAGTCATAGAGAAGGACACACCGGACGGACACACCGTACACGCGATATAAATATCGAGTTGTGTTCACAGGCACTTTATAAGGCTTGAGAACACCCGACGAGCAGCATCGATTCAGGAGACAATGTCATTCTTATTCAGTCCATTCGGCAGCAACCTCGCCCCGAGGTATGCGAAACTGTCTACCTCTTCAAGTTGACAGCCATCAATCTCGAGAGGTGTCTTCTCCTGGGCAAGGATGCAGTTTGAAAACACGTTTATCTTCTTCGAGTTGTTGGACAAGCCGACCGAGTAAGTGACCTCATTCACCCGTGACACCATAGAATGCAAATCACCAAAGTTTGAAGCTGATAAGGCAATATCCTCGTCGTAGTCGAGATCAGTCAACCGGCGTCTGGGTGCAAGCTCAATACCGTCCTCTTAATGCAGAACCTTTCTAAGAATTCAGTCGATAGCGTAGTCGAACAGAATGAGCGTCAGGATACAAACTTTTTGAATGCCAGACCAAATACCAAATGGTTGTGAAAGATTGTTATGAACTGAAACTCGCGCAGATGTTGAGCTGTAATAGACCTCGATAATGGCATTGATTTTTGATGGTAGACCATCTAGTGCCATTAACCGCCACGAGGATTAACAATGGACGGAATCGAGCGTTGTGGTAAAGTCGACAAAGTGTGAATAGTTGGTTCTCATATACATGCCAAGAACGGAATCTGGTTTGGTTTGGCCTCGTCCTAGAGTCGCGCACAGGCTGGAATCGCCTGAGAAGGGCAATAGCGAAGATCTTCGCATCAACGTTGATAAGAATTATGCCACGGTAGTTCTCGCATCTCGTCTTATCTCCCGTCTTTTGGCCAGGCACATGGATGCCTATGCCCCAGTCACCAGGACGTTCCCAGCAACAATCAGCAGCTCGCGGCGAGGGAGTCTCTCAACTGACGTTGGCAGCGGCGAGTAAAACGTTTCTTTGTCGCGCATTTCGACAGCGGAAGGTGGTGCGTACACGGAGACGATAGATATGTTTGCGAAGTGACCTTTCAGTCGTACATAGGATATCCGTTCATTGACTGGTTCCCAAGCAAGTAGTGTATGGTTCGCTTGTTACAAGAGGGAGATCGTCACACCACGTCTACCAGAGGAATCATGAGGGCCACTGTATGAGTTTGCTCCCGGGATCTTTATTTCCAGAGAGCCTGAGTCTGGGAATCGGACTTCTGATGGTCAGTACTGAGAAAAGCTGCGCACCGTCACACTTTGGGTATCAGTGTCCAGAAACGTTCGCATAGTCCAGCATCCAATACCAAGGGTCCGATTCCGCTTGAGTAGTCTAACTCGCATACTATTCATCCGCGGACCACGTGGATTTCAGCGGACGCCGTAGTATGGATCGTAGTACTATATTCGGACAAATTTTCATGAGGTATCTTGGGAATTGTGAGTAGGGACGAGTCCCCAACAGCCGCTCAGATTGGTTGTTCGAGGTTGTCTCCTCTAGCCCTTTGACTCAAGAGCCTACCCACAAGGCAGTAGGGGACAAGGGTGGCGGTTCATCGTCACCACGTTACAGTGCCATCATCGGGCTTCGCGGATTTTGATAAGGATTTAGGTGTGCCAGACCTTCGTCCGTCGTACTCTGGTAGCACTATCGCTGCTGGTCCGTGACCGCTTATTCGCACGACCCGACAGTCTGCTTGCCTCGCAGCTTACCTTCAATGAAGGCCGTTCCACGATCTACCACCTGTGGACGCACGGAATAGCCAGTATTTAGGCTAACGGGCAACCCGTCGTCCAGTAACAACCGAGAGGATACATTCGAATGCTGGATCAGGAGCCAAAATAAGCTGAAGCACACGTGGCCATCACCTTTATGTAGGCTGTGGTTGTAGTTCATTCCCAAATCTGCTAGTTGGCCGGTCGTGTTCCAATCACTATGGCGGCCGATACGAAACGCCCGTAGTTGTTTACGGGATATGACATAGCTGTGCACAACACAACTGTGTGAGTGTTATAAAACGCAAGGGGGTGACGGCGGGGAGCATTCTACCCACTAGCGGCTGAGTGGACCTTGATTATTAGGGGAACCGGCGCAAATTCAAAACCACTCGAGGCTACTCGGTCTCGCATTCAACTTCGACATGACGGAAGTAATCACAAGAGGTGAGGAACTCATGAATCAGAAGTTTCCTACTTCCCACCTCTCTGACCGTTAGTTAAGAAGAACGCACAATGATAATCTTCCCATATCCCCTATGGGGAAGTTAGCTTCTTCTTTTCATGGGATAATTAGTCACAGCAGAGTGAACGGATAAAAACTGATTGGAAAATGAGGAACCAATGCTTGAAACACTGTCTGAAAGTTTAGTTAATACCTGTGCTGTAAGCACACTCAATCCTTCAATTAAGAAAAAATGATGGAGAAGAAGCAGAGGCGATAGTGCTGAAACAAGAAATTCATTCACCTAAAGTTTTGACTTCATGCTCGAACCCATCAACAGGTACCTCATGAGAGATGGCTCGGATTCCGGCCCATCACCTACCTCTACCTGGAAGCCCGGACCTCGGGCGAATACAGTTCTTGTCCGGTCGATCGCTTCTACTTCTCATTTACTTCCTGGGACTCGCATTTTCGGTTCTATCGACAGGCGAAGAAGTCAGGGTCGATTACGAAACAGGAGGAGGGTGGGGAGTTTTGGTATCTGAGGTCTGTATCATCCCAATTGCAAACTCCTGCGATAAATGTTCAGGTTAGCTTCGCGGCTGTAAGCAACCACATGTCATAATCACTTTTCTCTCTGGTGATGCTTTAAGGTTTAAGTCCGAAACGTCAGGTCAATAGATCTTGTGTTCCGGCGCACGACCCAACCGCGACTCCCAACAGGCAGTGGCAGTGTGACGAGACCATGTCCAGGAAATGTCGAGGCTGTGTCCAGGCTCAAAACCCACGTAATCCAATTGAGGTACGACTGGATGCCGATAGTTAATAAGCTAGAGCCGGTCTTTGTCAACGTCCGCTCTGCTGACCATAGCTGAACTTTTTACTCCATTCAGGCATTCTTGTTTCGTACTGTATATTTTATTGGGGACGCTACATAGGCCCAATAACTTAAACTTATGGCCGGGTTGCAATCCCACGCAGATAGCAGTCCTCAAGTTTGTAACTCAAGTTTTTCGCTCTCTTTCCCATTGAGGATTCATTGATTGATCACGGGGCACAGTGGTCCGTGCCACAGATGGCCTTCCACTAACTTCCGAGGGAGTAACTATTCCCGTGTTCTAACACTAATCTGGAAGCTTATTCCAACCCTAACACCAACGGCAGTTTAGCAACAAACCACCCTTCCGTACCCTACTAGCTCATTTACTGCTTATTTATCATGATAGTGCAAAGTACATATGTGAACTTGGTTCTCAGGAGGTGGGCCTTATTCGAAAAAATGCCACACATGACGATACCGGATTTCAAGTTTGGCGAAACTGTAGGAGGGGTAACTGTGTAAACGAAATGACTTACTGGATGCCTTTTCTATAAAAACAACTGTCCCATTCTCCAGTAACATAATATTGACCTCTCCACTGGCGTTGAGCGTGTAGACTAGAGGAGTGCTGGCATTGGTGGCAGCTGTTGATTGGTTGAAGTAACAACTGACTGACTCCACTGGGGGCAGCACAGTCACCAACGCCCACGCAGAACCCGCTTTGGCCTTCTCTTTGTTCACCTGCACGGAGATGTTAGCCTGCGGAATAGGCCTGCTGTAAGTATGCACAAGAAACTGACTACTGTTGTAGTCGTGGAGCACAAGCGGCGCCGTGCCATCGCCCCATTCCACCTTGACGTCAAGACCAGGCAGAAAACAGTTGTCTTTGGCCCAGACGGACAGGCTATAGGGACTGCCAAGGGCCACAAACCCACTACTTGGTTGGAGCTCGTACCTGTTTGGATCCCAGTCCACGTAAATGGATTCGCAGACGGTGGTTGAACGATTTGCCACGACGTAAGTCATGCAGACCGCTTGATGACCAGCTACTGGGAAGGAGACGTTGATTTCTATAAAACCGCGCATGACCGTGGCTGGATTGAATGATTTATTCCTCGGTGAACTGCCTTCAGGTTGGACTATAACGTAACCGTTGGAACCACCGATAATTTGAATGATCAGCTCCTTTTCACGTTGGCATATTATCGGACTAGATAGAGATTCAAAAACTCATGTGATAATTAAATGGATAGATCATAAAACCTTCGCGAATGAGTTCAAATCTACGATAATTAAAAGAGGTTAGTAAACGTTATCTGTTCTCTTAAGTAGTTAGTGCATATGGTGGTATGATTGTGGGAGTGACGGAGAGAGTGAAGTCGAAAGCTCAGCGCATATTCCTCACTATAAACAATCTGACACGCTTGAAGCTATCACGGTGCGCGTAAAACCGTGGCTTGGAAGGTTGCCAACTGACGGGATAACTCGGACCGCGGGTCAGCCCAATGTGTGTTTTTGTGTGGAGTGGCTGAAAGGCGGACTGAGAGTCAGGTCGCAATGGCTCTTTCTTAATGTGGCCTTTAGGGCACCCCCACTCCGTGGGATCCGAGCCAGGTGTGGTGGTACACCCAAGGGCGGCTCCGGCCGCTCCAGCCACCTGCGCCCTCTCCCATCTCCAACCTTCTTGGCTCTGTCATGACACCGGGCTCAGGTGGGGGAGGAGGAGAGAGTGCGTTAGATGCAGGACAAGTCTACTATCACTTGAAACTAAATTACGCGCAATTCACTGTCCCTGCACCACCCTTCCGTGGAGCACACGGTGAACCCCGTCGAAATCCACGGTCGAACTGTCGCATACGATAGTCCCGTCTCCACCAATTCACGTGGCTGTCACTATGCCCTCTTTCCAGTGGTGAAGCACGCGGATATACCACTACTACTACTACTACTACTACTACTACTACTACTACTACTACTACTACTACTACTACTACTACTACTACTACTACTACTACTACTACTACTACTACTACTACTACTACTACTACTACTACTACTACTACTACTACTACTACTACTACTACTACTACTATTACTACTACTACTACTACTACTACTAATTCTACGACTAATACTATTATTATTGTTATTACTTCTAATATTACTACTACTTTTACTACTTCTACTACTACTATTTATATTACTACTACTACTACTACTACTACTACTAATACCACAAACCCCATTAGCACCTCGTACATGCTCTCCTTTTCCCATTTCTTTTCCGTTATTCATATTTTGTAAGTAAATTATCTCGTATATAATACCGTAATAAATTGTCTATCTCTCTATTTAATTACCCATTTTTGGTGTTAATTCTGTATTTATAGGGCATCAAGAATGCCCTGAAACCACTTACCCCAGAACGATATTTTAAATGTCTCTACTGATAGGCGCTGAAAGGCCTGGAATGTTTGTACAAGTAAAAGGAAATTCAGTAGATCCCACTGGCACCATGGCTTACATTTGATACTACCGCCACACCACCACAGAAACGCGCAATGACTGAGAAAACTTGTACAGTCATAAATTGCTAAAATAATGGAATCCCTAGGCATCAGATAGACACTTGCCCAGAGTCCAGGCGAATGATCTGTCCAAGTAATGCTGTCGTAAATACTAGACGCACCAATTCACCAAGTATTTTTAAGCATAATTGTCCCCTTTAAAGACGCAAGTTATATTTTCTTCTGAAAGTAATGGGCCCATCATGCGTTTACTACTAATCAACGTCAATTAGATAGCCCTCCAGGGTTCAAATAACAACGTGACGCATAGTAGGCATAGCCAGAAGATTGAAGCAGCATACGTTAGGCAACATATATACTACCTGAAAGCCCAGCTACATATTTGTACGGTGTTTCTAAAGTACACTAGCCCTTTTGCAGGGGTCCAACAGCATTTCCTAAGAGCCGCCTGCTATTGCTGCAGATGCGGGATTGTTGTGGCACGCGTAGACGCAAGCTACAAGCAGCACCAGCCGCTTGTGCCCGATGTCAACATCCAATGGATAACCGGCTTATACAGCAGACTGGTGCATGAGAGACAGGAAAAGGAGTCAGGTCTACACTGTGGAATCTACTTACACCGCAATTCAACGCATTTCATCACTATAAAAAAGCTAACGTGCTTTGAAGCTATCAAGACGCGCACTAAAAGTTGTGGCTTGAAAGGCTGCGAGTACAAATGAGCCTCTTCGGTAGAAGGGGCAGGCTGCAATAGCTACTTCCTACTGTGGGCTCTATGGTTCTCCCACTCAAATGGGAGTAGAGCCATCTCTTTCTTCTTTATGTGAAAACCTGGCTCATCATCCCGTGACCGTGTCGATAGTAGCCGAGATGCTTGGTGTCGCTGGCCAGTGTGCCATATCCGGTCTTCTGAACGCTGGCATGGCACCCGACTCAGGTGGGTGAGGGAGATGCTTCGAAAGTCTACTATCACTATAAACTAATTCACTCGAAAGTCCTCGTCCCTGCACACAACACGCTGTGGGGCCCATTGTGGACACCATGGTTCGCGACGGCTAAACTGTATAGTCTCTTAGAGTCCTCTTGAATTTTCTGTTCTATGAGGGCTTGACTTATCATTTTGGAATTGATCAGTTAGGTGCTATCGGCGTTATCTCTAAAGGAAACGAAATTTCAGTTCCATTCAGAAATGGCCATCCCAATCACTGTGCTCTTTGATGATATACCTGCCTACGTTATGGTTTACTCAGGTGGCACCTTTCTGACTGATCACACACATTCCCCTCCCCAGAGATTTTGCAGTTAACAGGATTCGGTTACCTCTGCAGAGGAGTTTCGACAAACCAGAGGGGCACTGTCGGACATATGGTATCAAGCTTCGTCACGCCAGTCCCCGAAACTGCCAACAGCAACTTGATAATAAAAGATGCTGACATGGCTAAACGAGCAGCTATCACTCAACCTATCGTCCACCGGTCTGAGTGAGCAGTGATCAGTGGCTATACTACGGCCTGCCAATTAGCAGGTCGGTGTTGCAATAACAACAGACTTATATCGCCTTCCTGTCCTACCTTCTTGGGTGATTTGAAAATGAATATTCTGAAAACGTAGAACACTGCAATCAGCACAAGATGCACAGTGGGTTCGATGAATCTCAGTACAAATTCAACCGGCATATCCACATCTATGAAGTCTAAAATGCGCCCGCAATTCACAGTGACCAAGGAGTGAAGTTAAGTAGGGCTGACGTGACGATGGATGACATCGTTGGGGTTTCGATAGACGAACGGGCATTTTTACCCCAAACTTTATTCCAAAACCGGTAACGATCAAAGTGTTTAGGAAAGCGACAAATACGATGCAAGTACTGAACCCAATCAGCCACAAACGCAGTTGCGTAAGGACGCCATATTGGCGTGTTTATACGCACTGCAGTGAACCGGAAGCCAAGGTTGCTGAATTAATTTTTTTTTCGATGGGTGTTCAGAGAAAATGGTTACCCGTGTACCGGTGCATGCACAACTGAGACTTGTGACAAACTCGCACTGACCCCAAATACCGGCGAGCGATTCAATACATAAAACATTCTCTGAGGTTGTCAGCCGCCTTCTCGCGCCAATTGCGGTCGTACACAAACCACAGGTAACCGTTCGGTAAAGATCCATGGCCACGGCAAGAAATATCTAGAGTCGCTTATCGAATCTGGTGCAGTTGCGTTCAAAGCAACTATATTGGAGAAACTGGAAGACTGCTTCTAATGTAAATTTCCCAACCCGTGGCAGCATTGCGGCCAAATGAAACCCATTCTCAAGTTGCGTCTCATTCGGCGATAACCGGCCACAAGTGCAATTTTGATGAGGCCAAAGTTATCGCGAGGGGTAATAATTGTGTGTGTCACGAGTTACTTAAATCATGGTTAAGAGATTCCCAGTCTATTAACAAGTTTATGACCCCCCCCCAACCAATATTCGGTGTTGATACTCAGTTTTGCCAAAAAAATCAGTCCCGCTGAGGAAAAGAATTCTTGCCCAAGCGATCGCGTTCATCTTTTCTCAAAAAAAGCAAGTATTAATTTATTTGGTAGTTCATGTAAGTAACCAACTCGTACGAATGGCTGCATTAGTTCGTTATCTCCCTAGCCTTCCTCATCAAAAATTATTTGCTAATTAATTTTCAACACCTACTTCACCCGCGGTCCCGCAAATCAGTGATCATTCATCTGTCAAATATTCACAGAACCTGCTCATCTTGATTTCGCGTTTTAAATGGCTACAATGCCGGAAAAACCTGAACTAAGAGATTGCTAGGAAACTAAACACCCTTTTGTTTTATCTCAACTACAACCACCGCCCCCAAATAAACACTATCTTGCCAACGCTACGAAATCTATCCACACCCAAAGGTCATTTATGGATGAAAAAGACAAGCCGATCTAGCACTTCAGTACTCTCATCTAATATCTTTAAAGTGTACATTTTCTAATAAAACCAGAATAGTTTGAGCACTGAGCTTGGCCGGTAACTTCTCACGTCCTTATGCGTCAAATGCGTACCATATAAATAGAAGTCCCCATTTTCTTGCCATGTAACGGAAATTAGTTTACTGAATATACTGTTGACAGTATTATTTTCAAAACCCATACCGAAATGCAACACACCATCAACTCAACCGTTCTGGGAATAAAATTCACACTTTAGAAGGAAGTTAAGAACAAAATCTTATTTCTGGACATTCTCGTACAACGATAGACTGTGGCAAATTTCACATATCGTTTACTGCAAAAAAATATGTAGTAGTAATTATACAACAGTCTGCCATATCGCGCCAAAATACATTTCGCTCACGAGGAAAACTACTAATTTGAGCCAAGTTACCTGTTTGAATTATTGTCTTAAAGCCCTTATCGTAAAGATTTTATGCGTCGATGCATGAAACAACAAGAGTTTAAAGAAATGGAAATAGATATTTATACTCAGGCGTTCAAACTATAGAGGCCGAATCCTTCCTTTTACTAGGAATGTGTCTGGACTCGTTGAAAGACACTTGCGGCAACACTAAATAAATTAAAATAGCGCACAACCCGGCAACACACTCAACTTGTCTACACCCAGAATAGGGTTGACTATCCTGATAAGAAAGAAGTCGTCTACACAATCTCGTGCGATGTCTGTGATGCCGTATACTGTGATCAAATGAAAATTCCGCCTACACATCAGTCCAGAGACGTGACCATCTTTCCAAAGTAGCCGTGTTTATCCTTGATAGAAAGTACACATTCGCGGGGGATAAAACTCCAAAAAGGCCAGGAGTGTCTTGAAGTCATGCACTCCAATGACTCATGCATCAGTCGGCACATTGAGTTACATGTCATTTACAAAAATCTCAAGGAAACATGGAAAAAACGAGAACCGACCAAGACAGACTGACCTTAAATGGTGGACGCTAATTAGCGCGAACACCAAAGGACTATCGATGTTTACACACCTTTCAAATTTTTAATTTTTTCTGTTTATTTTCTCAAGTCTGATTAGCAGCTTCGAAAAGTTACTCAATAAAGTTTCTCATTTCACTGTTGTCGCGGGTAGGAATCCCAGGTGTTCCACACTTGGGATTGGGTATGACTGGCTGATGACGGCTAATAAGCCAGAAATGGTCATTCCGGTCTCCCTTGCGTTTGTCGGTTCCACTTTATCAACATTTGCTACATGTTGCTACGCGACCGCCTGTGGGGCCTCTAGTCTGAGCTCCAGGGCACAACGGAACATACATGTTCCTTAAGCAGATCGGTGAGCCCCACACTATCATCATATTCCCGATCACAACCGACAAAAACAACGAGCCCGTGGCTCAATGTTAGAGCGTTCGACTCAAATACCAAAGGTCGCGGGTTCGAATCCCAGGTGTGCCACACTTGGGATTGGGTATGACTGGCTGATGACGGCTACTAAGCCAGAAATGGCCATTCCGGTCTCCCTTGTCTTTGTCGGTTCCACCTTATCAATATATATATATATATATGACTCCTGTTAACATTATCCATATGCGATTCGCTTCTTTAAACATCTTGCTTGCGGACTCGAACTCTCTGGGCTTTACATATTCAGGAGCAAATAAATACACTTCACCTAGTCAGAACATAACATTTCCGCAACTTACTCTGATTGCACAAGACACAGTGATGAAACAAGTTCATCTCCAGTGAACTCTCCTTGAATTGACCTCCACTGCTGATTTTCCTGGTAATGTAAAGTATAGGTATTATTCTGGTGAACGTGTTGATCGGGAATGTCAACTAAAATCTGCTCCTCATGAATGACTGCCGATAGCTCCCCTGTGTTTACTGTGATTTTGGCTTGACTAATATTTCCATCCTTGTACGTGAATACCAGGAGACATTCCTTGCGCACGCAGGAAGCGTTGGGGAGCTGCATATCTAAAATTGAGACAAATATAAGCACACCCAGTTTGGGGAAAAGGATAATACTAGGTTAAAACGTCATTCCTTGCGGCTTTTGAACAATAATGCTGGTCAATGCGATGATAATGACCTATCCTTCAAGTAACAATGAACAGCAAACTACTGCTGCATTTGGCGTATGACCTACGTCACGGTTAGTTTGACGAATGAAACTCCTGAAAAGAAACATAGACGAAGGTGGGCATATACTTAAGGTTTGTGTTACTGGAAACCCCACCATTTCCGGGAACAGCTGTAAACAGCCAAAATGTCTTAACTGAATCATGGTTCTGTGTGTACGTACTTCCATGGCACATGGTCGTTACCGTGAAACAGCTATGTGCTTCTGGCTCATCGCACCCTTACCTTGTTATCTACCTATTATATGGGACATATGTCCTAGGGCACAACATTCGTTCCCATCAGCAGCAA
Source organism: Schistocephalus solidus (assembly GCA_017591395.1). Taxonomy (NCBI): domain Eukaryota; kingdom Metazoa; phylum Platyhelminthes; class Cestoda; order Diphyllobothriidea; family Diphyllobothriidae; genus Schistocephalus; species Schistocephalus solidus. Next base: position 81,910 of record WEDG01006503.1, read on the forward strand.
TCAGGCGGGGGGACAGAGTTTGCTTGGTCAAGCTACTGAACACAACAGTTAGGGTGACGCGCTTTCTTCACTTGCGCATATATACACATATATGAGACTTTCTTCATTTCTGCAATTATAACCAGACAGACTTAGGCCTGGTAGTTAGTTGCCTGTTCGTGAAATTTTTCGCCCACACGGAGGTTATTTGCTTTGGGAAGCAAAAAGATCGGGGTGCGCATATTTATGATTGAATATATATTCATGTGATAAATTGGAACTGACTAAGACAAGGGAGACTGTCGCTATGCAACCGCTTGCGAGGTCTTTAAAGTGAGATCCAGAGCACAACGGAACAAACATGTTCCTTAAGCAGATCGGTGAGCTGCACTTGATCGCGTTCTTCATCTCCTGAAGAATACGAAGAAGAAGAGGGGACCAGTTCATTGACCAAATTGTATTCGTACAGATGTTTCGAAAGCCTTCTCGCTTCCATCATCAGAGTGTAGTGCTTGCTGATCCTGGTGGTCTTGAGTTAGTCAGTCTTGTCGCGTGCCGCGTATTATATCCATGGTGGACGCGTGAACTTTGACCTGCCCGATCGCTGCTGACTTCCTTAAACCTACCCGAGGTTGAATGCCGGCGGGCTCGCGTGACCGCTGTCCCCTTTGGAGCCGTCGTAGGTTTAGGCAAGGCAGCGGGGCCTGCTGGCCTCCCCCACGTCAATCAGCGGACTGATCAGTCGTTGCTGCTCCCGTATGTTGTTCTCCGTTTAGCGGGCGCATTGTTGAGGCAGTGTTTGAATTTGGTCATGTGACCTTCGGCAGCCACCCCGCTTTTCCGTGAGCGTGGGCTCTCAGTTCCGTGAGCTCGTTTGCCTAATTGGCCCTGGCCGAACTGATCCGAGCCTTGTACGAAGCGCCTGGTAGGCGGGATGTAAGTCTATAGCTCGGTTGAGTGTGCCAGTCGAGGACAAACTCTCGAGCACCAGGCTGGCCATCTTCTCATTGGCTCGGCAAATCACCCTTGTTTTGTCAAAGGCGAAATCATGGTTCAGCTCTTCAGCTCGTACCCCCCCGAAGTTCTGGGCCAGATACGTCGACGACACGTTCGTCATAATCAAGAGGAGTCACTTGCAGGCTTTGTAGGCATTGTTGAATTCAATCTTTCCCGACATCAAGTTTACCATGGAAGAAGAAGTCAACAATCAGTTGCCCTTCCTTGACGTCCAAGTTACAAAGCTGGCAGACGAGAAGATAAGGACAACGGTTAACCATAAGGCAACCAACACTAGGCACATCCTCCATTTCCGAAGCAACCACCCTGTTGGCCACAAACGCAGTTGTGTCAGAACCCTTTCCGATGTGTCCAAACACACTGCAGCGACGACAGTGGGAAGGAGGAGGAGATGGAGTACTTACATGCCCTTTTTACAGCCAACGGTTATCCAAAGTCCTTCATCAGCAAATGCCTCAGGAAGCCTCAGTTTGAGCGGTCGAACGAAGAAAAGCCAAAGTTTTGGCTCGCAATCCCCTATGTGAGGAACGTTTCAGAGGCGACTGCAAGAATCCTAAAACCTTTTGGGATTGGCGTGGCTCATAAACCAGAATGCACTACCAGACAGCAAGTCATGAAGACGAAAGACCCGCTACCAGTAACAGAAAAATCAGCAGTGGTCTATAGCATACGATGCCAAGATTGTGATGCAAGATATGTTGGTGAAACGAGCAAGCGCCTGAGCACAAGGTTGCATGAACACCAACTTGCAATCAACCGCAAACAGAAGTTGTCTTTGGTTTATGGTCACGCACACCTGCTGAACCACGATTTCACCTTTGAGAAAACGAGGGTGATTGGCCGAGCCAAGGAGAAGATGGCCAGACTGGTGCTCGAGAGTTGGTCCCCGACTGGCAAACTCAACCGAGCTATAGACTTACATCCCGCCTACCAGGCGCTTCGTACAAGGCTCGGATCAGTTCTGCCAGGGCCAATAAGGCAAACGAGCACACAGAACCGAGAGCCTACGCTCACGGAAAAGCGGGTTGGCGGTCGAAGGTCACATGACCAAAGGCAAACACTGCCTCAACAATGCGCCCGTAAAACGGAGAACTACTCACTAGAGCAGCAACGAATGGTCAGTCCGCTGATTGACGTGGGGGAGGCAAACAGGCACGCTGACTTGCCTCAACCTACGACGACTCCAAAGGGGACAGCGGTTACGCCATCCCGCCGGCGTTTAACCTCGGGGAGGTCTAAGGAAGTCAGCAGCGATCGGGCAGGTCAAAGTTCACGCGTCCACCATGGATATAATACGAGGCACGCGACAAGACTGACTAACTCAAGACCACCAGGATCAGCAAGCACTATACTCTGATGATGGAAGCGAGAAGGCTTTCGAAACAGCAGTACGAATACAATTTGGCCCATGAATTCGCTCCCTCTTCTTCTTCGTATTCTTCAGGAGATGATAAACACAATCAGATATCGGGACCTCGAATCTTTACGCATATTAATTTATATACATTCAGATATATATATATTTTTGCGGGGAGTCTTAGAACGCCACCCCTGAGATCTTCGAGGAACCACGGACCATGGTATATCAAGGGCAAGAAAGATAAGAACCAGACGCTGACCTACCTAAGACTTTCGGTAGCACACTCTGCGTTTGACACAACTGAGAGTAGTTGTGAATAGGATTTCTGACATCTGCACACACGCGGTAGGTGCCACTGCGTTCGAAAACCCATTCTAAGCTCGGGGTCCTCGCCATCCGCTGGATAATTTTGCCATCGATAGACCAGGCAAACCAACAGTCTGCTCCAAATTCGCCTGTAAGAACATAGGTTATATTCTCTCTGGGGTAGACCGGAGAGGGTTTTGGGAAGTCCCCTCGGCAACAGTCGAATATGCGAAGACGTTGAAATGTCTGGCGGCTTTCGAAGTTGTCCAAAACAGTGACTTCAATGCTGGCCTTACCAGAACGACTAAAAGTATACGCTAGCCGGGGTATGCCCGTTGAGATATTGGTGCAGGAATCCTCGCACACCCTCCAGTTATATGTCAGTTGATAGCCTTAACAAGGTAGATAGAGAAAGAGGAACGTTGGCAGAGTCAGTAAGTAGAAGGAATATTCTGCATGACGGAAGTCTTATCCGTCTTATCGATTTTTTAAATCTTCAGCTGTCAGCAATAACTGCAATAACTGCAGGCTACCCGAGTAATTTGTTTCAAATGTGACTAACTGGACAAACCTCCCATACCGGGCGGTGTCGTGACATCAACGCAGAATGAACGTTAACCGTGACAGATTTTTTTCTGGTGTGATGTTTCGATTAACAGTTTCAACATCCCGTCTTCCCTCACATAGGCGAATCTCGGTACGTTGTGTTGGTTGTCAATTCCTTCTGTGGGACCAAATCAGAGCCTCGATTCCACTGTGACCTCTCTTACTTCCCCCCAGCCCTTGCCATCTCTTCAATGAGAGCTTTCAACACGACTCGCGAACGATCCCTCTCCTTTTTACAAGCCCCCTGGGAATCGCCTACTTGGGCACTTTGTGACGGGAAGGGAGCGCAGTGGCCAATATAGCAGACAACTGACCAGCTTGGACCTTGGCCTGGGAAGTAAGAGTAAGATCGATGGTTCAGTGCATTTTCTTCACTAGATCCAGTCTGCGCTTGGAGCTACCACAGCGCACCTAAAGCCATGGCTTTGAAGGTTGCCAACTGATGGGATAACTCGGACCACGTGGTCAGCCTCATGTGTGGAGTGGCTGGATGGCGGACTGAGAGTCAGACTGCAATGGCACCTTCTTACTGTGGCCTTTATGGCACTCCCACTCTGTGGGATACGAGCCAGGTGTTTCGGCACACCTTTGAGTGGCTACGGCTGCACCAAACATCTGTGCCTTCACCCGACTCCGGTCTTCTCGGCTCAGTCTTAACACTGGGTCCAGATGGGTGAGGGAAGAGAGAGTATCCTAGATACAGCGCAAGTCTACTCTCATTCGTATCTAATTCAAATGCACGTCAGCGACCCTGGAGCAACTTAAAGTTAGTAGTTTTCGCTTCTCATAAGCTTTCGTTTAGGAGGTATTGACATTGAGACTTTGTGCGCTCACACATATGCATGAAAGACAGTGCAGATAGACAGCCAAATAGACAGCAATGGGTACTGTTAAGCTGCCCATCGGATTTTTGAAATTAAGTTTGAAAGATTGAAATATCCAAATTCTGAGCTTCGGGTTTTCAGGACCCGGGGTTTGGACACGGCTGCCCGATGGTGTCTAAATGAAGCACAGATAACCATTCCATCGTTCATAATCTTTGAGCCTATAGGTTCAGTGCAGCCACTCTGAAGGTGAGTGTACTTAACGTCATCATGTTACCTAACTACACTTGGCAACCAATCGCCTCTCTTGTTGTAGTATTTTTAAAGTTTAATGTCCCATTTAACCGACCTCATTGTTTACTTCTGCTTGATTCCCCATCATCCATTTGGGCAATACAACTAGCAGATCTGTCGCAATATGATCCTTTGCTTGGGCGTGTGTAAGAATTAAGTTGCCAAGATATTTCGAGCAAATTTTCTATCACACCGAATATGAAAGAAATTTCAGAAAGCTTTTTTTTATTCGCAAAAATTAGCTAAGTAGAGTTGTGATTGCAGTAATCGTACAGCTTATGCCAACAATATTTCAGTCACGTCAGGATTTCGGCTTTAGAACGAGCTGCTTTTAAGCCAATTGTCAATGGTAGATCCTAAACAATGACTGCTCCAAATTTACACATTTTTGCAGCCTAAGATTAACGACAAACATCGGGGAGACTAGAATGGTCATTTATGGCTTATTAGCCGTGATATCCTGGTCACATCTAACCTCACGTTTTAATAACCTCCCAGTCTCCAAGAACCTAACAAATGAACCACGGGCTAGTTGTCCTGTTGGTTTACATCTGGTTTATTAAAAATTGTAGGTCAGCGTTTACTGATCGTGTTACGAGACATACTGATCCCATTGTGCCTTGGGACTCTCTTAATCCTCACCAGCAGCATTCTAGATAGAATAACCACTTCTCCGAATGAAAGAGAGACTGGCATGGCGAATTCTGGCGCATTAGCCCTCATCAGATAGCTATACCCAACCCCAGGTGTTGCGGCACCCGAGGTTCGAAGTTGCGACCTATTGTTTAGAAGTCTAACCCTCTAACCATTGAGCTACGCATACGTTATCTTGCTGGCTTAGGTTGGGTATACTGACAATGGCGGATGGACACTTCAGGGATCGGTTCCATAATGCCTTGGAGCTCACTCTGAAGCTCCGCCAGCAGCCGTAAGTAAAGGCAAATAAACGTTACCAACAAAGATAAAGGAGACTGGTTTGGCCATTTCTGACTTATTAACCATCATCAGCTAGCCGTACCTAACCTCCAGTTTTGCAAGCTATGGGGTATTGATTTTAATAATCATAGATTATTTTATGCTTTATTTATAGCAATATATACGTTGGCTTATTACTCCTCCTCCAGTTCCGCTAACGTTCCTTTTTGCACCTCAAGTAAAAAATGGACAAAAGCAGAGCAATAGAAATGCATTATTGCTTACCAGTGTGCGGACTGAGGGAAATCTGCGATTCTACGTTGGCAGTAAACTCCTGTTGCGTGATGTGAACCCGCTCAAGTTTTTCTAGGACTGATATTGTGGCCGTCCTGATCTGCTCCGCGCCAACAGCACCGTCAGTCAGTTCCCTTAGAGCCGCTGTAACCGTGAGCTTTCCGGGCAAATTAAAAGTTCCAAAGTATTTCACTTCCGTAGACGAGGTGGAGAGGAGGGCCATCACCTTCAAGAGACGCAAGACCAAAGACCACTTCCACTGATAAAGAGCACAGCCTGACTCAAAACCCCCTATCCTGTTGACAGCCGTCTAGTTTGCAGCACATTACAGACAACAAGTTTGTCATTCTTTAACATGCATGTTTCGCTTACCTTGTGTAGCTGCGTCACATGTGGTTCACCAGCATTCTTCGTTATTTTTTTGGAAATGAATGGGACAATTTTTTCGAACCATTTACGCAAAAGTAAACAAAACAGGATGAAAACTGCATTTTAAGGCAAAATACAAGCCGTCTGACAAAAAGGTAGCTGGGAGACATATATGAACGAGTAAAGGCTCTGTTGAAATAAAAATCTCATACTTTCTGCTGTTCCAGTCGTATTATCATAGAGGTAAATGCTAACAACGTATGCAAACCTTTGTGTGTACCTTTAAGCAAAAATGCGCTAGAAGTAGCCATTCAAAGTTTGACCAACGTAATTCGACAATACATACCGTATGCTCCACAGAATGGTGGTGTAGGGTCGGTAACTTGTGTGCAAATTAGTTTTAAGTGATAGAAGACTTGTAATGCATCTACCGCACTCTCCCTTTCCTTACTAACTTGTGCCCGGTGTCAAGACATAGTCAAGAAGGCCGGAGGCGGTTCCAGACGCAGGTGAATCATATCCCAACATAGCCATAAATGGCACCTACGCATGCTAAAGTTGGGTACGCACACCCCACGTTAGGAATTTCTTATGCTACTCACTTCTAAATAGTAACGTCTGCCGCACCCTGATTTGGCCCCCGTGTTGGTCCAGCGCATCTACCACGCGGCCCGTTTAGGGTGCCATTCAAACTACTGTTTTGAAGTTGTACCTACGGCCGAAGTCAAAAAACCCAAGAGGTGTCTACTAGCTTGCCCCAATCAACATATTATTATTCACTTGCCTGTGAGTTTGCACACTTTTTTAATGACCAACCTATAAGAAAAGGCGATGCATGCGAAGGAGATTTGAAAAAGGCTGTCGATTCTCTCAAACACAACTAAAGATAACGGTTGTACAGGTTCATAGTATTCGAATAATGCGATGTTTAGGCCTTTATCTGTAAAATAAAGTGAACAGTCTTCAGGCGTACTTCACAGTCGATAGTAAAAAAAACGGTTTATCGTTGGAACTGCTGGTTTCGCTGGTCTTCCAACACGCACAGAACCAATTTACGGACTCGTCAAGTGGATACAACCTTCCCCATCGATGCGGATGAATAATTTATATTTGAAAAATATCTCGTCGTCTTCTTCCCCGGGGTATAACGTCAGTTGGAGAATGGGTATCTGGGCTCCCTCTGTGACATAATCTGTTGCGTAGTTGCAGGTGACGTAACGGTAGCACTCAGGCAAGCGAAACATGTAACCTTATTACGCATTCATGAAAGCAGTCGGTGGGAAAACCAAGATTCCAAGATTCTCTCGCTGCTCCACACATACTGTACCCGATAGCAAAGTCCTGAGGACTGAAAACTTAAGCAACTCGTCTACCTGTGCCACACATTAACTGATCCTCACACAACATGTACCCTATAGTGCCTGAAATCTAACACTGGAGTTCAGAACGAGAAGATGCGATCACTGGCCTGACATTTTGGATCCTCGCCCGAACCCATCATCAGAAACAGTGGCAAATAAGGGTGATAGAGGCACAAGGTGCGCAGTATTTATGATAAGTAGTGATAGCGCAAACACATGCGTACTACAAATAGCAGCTTTTGCGATAACTACTGGGGTCGTATTTGATGCGTCCACGTCCGAGTCCTTAATGGCCATGATTTAATCATCCGTGTTGGATGTAGGGGTGATAATGGCCCGGCAAATTGCTTCACTATACTCTCCCTCTCTCTCTCTCTCTCAATCACACACAATTTAACACCTTCTCTCGTGTTGGCCAGCCAGGCCATGGTGTTGCACTCATCATTCACACCTTGTTGCCACTGATCTCGTTTGCCCCCACTCGTCTGCACTGAGAGTGATTGCTGGCTCTTCGTCCTATCCGAGCACCTGTCCGCCTACTTTCTGCCCCATCCCACCTTCGTTTTGGGCTTGCACTTGCCATTGTTTCCCGTCGGTACGCGCAGAACGTTTCACAGGATGTAGGGAGGGTCACACGATGGTTGAAGGCAGATTTTCACGTGTACCAGACTTTGGAGTTTTCGCGCTTGATGTACACTCATCCGCCAACCCAGGGTTTTGATGTTCTGGAAGAGGTAATGCGTACCTACCGTTGGCACTGGAAGTAACCGGTTTATCCGCACTTACTGCCAGCCCAAACTTCCTCATGGGCTTTTGTGGTCTTTTACCCATCTGTCCAAAGTAGTTACCTTGAAGTACCCGATAGCGGACGTGCATCGTTTTGTCTCATGGGCAGAGGCTCTTCTGTAGCTATCTGCTGTTCAGCATAACCATCACGTTTCGGACATTGCTAGAGGCAGTGTGGCACTCACCTACGCGGATGAAAGCTTTTGACCCCACAAGGGGTCAAAGCGGGGGTTTTCGAGATGGCCTTTTCGTGCTCATCGATCTGCAGAAACAACCAGCTTTAATTCTAGCAACAAGGATAACTAGTGAACTAGGAGCAAAGTCACGCTACGAATGAACTATTATCCATCTTACAATTGTTTTTAAAATCGAATCTTCAGTTGATTCTCTATCTCATGCAATGCCGCCTAGAATTCTAAAATGGGTTTTCGTTAAAACAAATTACTTAAACAGAGTTGTCGTGCAGAATAATCCCAAGATATGTCAGCCACGGTAGGATGTCGGCTTCTGACCACCCACAAAAAGTACATGCTGTGAAACATGGCCACTTAAATAGAATAACATTTTGTCCTTTTTCGATGCTTTTATTAATAAAAGTATATTTTTCAGAAAAACCGGAGAAAACATTATTCCTTCTACGCTTTTGATATAAAATGAAACCTTAAAATTTTATATTTGAAAAAAGGAATCTTTTGGTTAAAAAATGTTAAATAATAAGAATTTGTAATACCTTGAATTGTTCATCCAGAATAGATCATATCAGTTAATTTATTAATGTACCACTTAATTTATAGGACATGATCCAAATCCATTAAAACATTTTTGTGAGAAATGTGTGACTAAGTCCTCATAGGACAGAGAAATTTCGGATTTTACTTACCCAGAATGTACAAAACATGTAGTATGGAATCAATCAATAAGGTTCAAAATTATTGAGCAAATAATAACCATTTTAAAAAGCTGAAAGAAACCTCTTCCTTATGCATAAATTAAAAAGTTAACTTAATTTCCTATCCAATTACTAAAAGAAAGCAAATTTTGTGCACGTTTTCCATAAAATGTAAATAAATTTATAAGAACATTGATAAGCAAAGTGAAAATTGCATAGTACTTAAGTAGTCATTTTTTTACAGAGTATACTTTTGCGGGCGGTCAGAAAGAAATATTTTTAAAAGGTTGCATCCTACTACGGCTGAATATGTTGGGATAAGGCTGCATAAAAATAAACGCAAAAACACTACTTTAGTAATTTGTTTGAATCGTAAATGCATTTCAAACGTTCGTTCATAAATGGCTAACGAAAGTCCAATGCGGTAATAATTTGAAAAGCACCATAGAGAATTAAGTACTTATTTGAAAATGTGTTTGGCCACCAATTATTATGAAATTTTTTGGTAAAAATTTGCTTCCGCTACCACCGTAAATACTCCTAATTGCAAGGTCAAAGCATCTGATGGCTCGACAGGCGCAATGATTGCTGCAGTTCTCAGTCATGGCTCCCTCCATATACCTTTTTGTCATCCTAACAGAACTTTTAATTTGAAAAATATTGACAGTTCCAAGCACAATACTACTGTAGATTACCTTACCAGTCAACCGAAATTCTGAACTTTATTTTCCATCCCAACCCTGCAAACTCATCCCAAGATTTTCCATTCATATAAGTTTATTGGTTTTTAAACGAGTTTCTTTCTGACCGCTTAAGAAAAGCTGTATGTAAAAGGGTTACTTATATAGTACACATTGAGTTACGATGCCCCTATAGATTCAAATATATTTTATAGAAAACAGGCAAAAATATTTTTGTGGTCTCGGCTGGTAGAAAATTGCACCCGCTTCAAATTACATACTGGAAGAAAGGGTATTTTATGGTCCTAATGAACTTTCTCAATTGCCGAGTAATTTATAACCATACCGCCTGTCACACTTAAATTCAAGGATTTCAAACTAAAGTCTGTCGAGGGGAAAATCCAAAATTTGTCTATGCTGTAAAGAAGAGGTCAAAAGTTTCTCATTAAATGCTGGAATGGATTTGGATCATTTTCTGCGTCAAATTCCTCATATCTCTACGCTATGAGGAGAATTTACAAAATTGCCATAAAGTTTTGCGATGGAAGTTGATCATTTTGTAGATTGTATAGGCAACAATTATAAATTACTTGAGACCGAAAGATGCCATTTCTTGAAGTGTAAACTTTAAAGAAGGCGTAATCTGCTACCGAACGCGAACGAGAAAGAATATTGTTGTGCAATGTTTTCACAAAATACATTTCAATTTATAAGTGCATCAAAAATCAATTAGAAAAAATTCCGACTATTTGAATAAAACGTTTTACTGAGTCAAACTCTTATGAGCGGTAAAAAAAGCCGTCATCCCGAAGTGTTTGAAATATCTTGAGATTATGCTGCGGGATAATCATTAGTACAAACTGACTCAAGTAACTCGTTCGAATCTAAAACAAGGTTCGGAATTCTGTTTGGCATTTCGTGAGAGGAACAACCTATTGTAGATACTCATTAATTTTTATTCCAAGTTAAACAAAGTGGCCAAATTCACCACAGGTAAGAAGAGCAGCATTTGCAACCAGATGCTAAAATAAATATCGTAAATTGAATTCCCGTAAAGAGCATTTAGTATTTTTTAAATAATACACAGTCGAATTCGTCAATTGGGAAATAGAACGACCGCGGTACGGATTTCTCGCAAGTGGATGGTCTAGAAATGATGGTGTTTATGCGGGAAATATCAGACTGACTGTGATTAAATTCATAGGTCTCATTAAGACTTCCTAGTTTAGGTTGTTAGGTGTACTCAAGTTTTACCAAGGCTATCTCAATATTGAATCCCAAGTGTTAGAAAATCAGGTCAGCAAATATATATATATATATATATATATATATATATATATATATATATGCTATTTCAGGATTGCTTCAATGTATATTTCAATAAATACATATTTATAATCTTGTACTTGTATCACAATTCTCTTCTGTAAAACTCGCTGGAAATGTGTGGTGTTGATGTTCAGGTACACTAAGGCGTACTTTGGCTACGAGGTCCAACATTTCACATGCAAGTTATGACCCCGTGGTAAACGAAAGTTTCGATGTACGAAGCACGAGAATGGCAAGGTGCTGACAATAATCCATCAGCTAAGAGGTGTTATGAAAAAGTCAGTGGCCGCGGTAGGATTCGAACCCACGTCAGCAATGTGAAGGCTTTAGTACAGCCAACACTCTAGACAACTGAGCTACGAGGCCTAACCGGGAGCCGTAAAATGGATTCACACTTGGGTCAAGGTACTCGTCCAACCCACTGCAACGCATGAAATTTGCCAATTCTGATAGAGTAAGCTGACTGCCTAAGCAGGATTTCCTATATGACCAATCTAGAATCCACCAGATGACCACAACCAAAATTAATTACTAGGGTGGGATAAGAAACCAAGACAGCATAGACCTACAAATATCGCCCTGATGATAGGAAGGGTAACGAGGCGCAGATCGACAGTTCAGGCTAATGTACTGTGATCAGCTGATGATAACCCATGTAGACCATTTGAGCGCAGATCGTCTTAACTTCATGTTCTAGCATTAAACCAAGTCCCACGTCCTGCCATAGTGATGTGGCTGACTGCCAACGTCAAATAAGTCATGAAAGGTTGTAACGAACCACAGTTCCGACTGAATTGTTTAAATAAACTGGGAGACTTTTCGCAAAAAATCCCGGATGGGAATGGAGTTATCGATTGTCGGTGAAGATGCCGGTGCCCCCTTCCACTCTCGAACGCTGACCCCCATCCCCACGATTACTGTCGTTGCTTATCGTTTCGTTAAACTCCACTCAATTTCAGCATCCCCTCGTCCCGACCCTGCAGTTGCCCACAGCGTTGCTCTCCCCACCAGTTATCCAACGGACATGACAGAAGTCCCCCCACTCCAAAAGGAACTTAGATTCATGTAACGCTCCCTTCCTTATTTTCTTTCGTGCTCTTTCATACCTTTATATCCTTCTTATTAGTAGAATCCATTTCTGACATTTCTATCGTTCCTTCTAATGACTGTTGCGTTTGAGTGATCGGCATGGGGCTTAGAAACCCTGTTCAATAGGCGCATCGTCCAATAACGACTACAGGTGGGTAACTCGCCCGTGTGTGTGCCTACCTCGATGTCCTCGGCGCTACAAGGTCACGCACTCTCCTCCATTTCGGTCATAAAACCTTTACAATGCAAACCGCGCCGTGGCATAAAAGGTCGTGAAGGTAATGGAAAATAGAGTAAGCAGAGGAATGATCTAGAGTTAACAAAAATGAAGCAAAACTTGAGGGAAGTCAACCATCCAAGTGGGTTGAAACTCACCATTTATGACCTTCTTATCCATTTCGGCTTTTGTATCGAGTATCTATCGTGTTTGGAAGCGCGGCTTTTGATAAAAACAGGGCATGTTGTAACTTTTGAACATAATATAGTTTGAACAACTGAACGTGCATGCAAACGCAGCTCCACATTCAGGGTTCCCAATTTACAAAGAATGGACTCCGAGGCATCATTTGCCTCTCTCCAAAAATTTGGAGGATAAGTTTAAACTGTTTACTGAAATTTGTGATTGAATTTCCCAGGTTGTAGGAATTTCTCGGAAATAAGAGTCTCTTTTGACTTCTGCTTCTGCTCAGTAGAAAAGGAATTCGGAAAATACTGGTAGAACTTTAACAGCTGTTAAAATGTAGCACAGTCATGTTGTTAGCATAAAGGTATCATGTTCTCTGCAAAACTTCCGTTGACTACTTTTGCAGGCAGGGTGGAGCACATGCGCAATTCGTCAATGGCTTTCACAACAGCTGAAAACCATATTTGAAATTCGAAAGCATGACTAGCCAGAGTATGATGTGGCATGGTTATCTGCCTTTTGTGACTGGTAAAGTTCAAAGGCAAAACTGTTGACAGGAACATACCAAAACCTACCAGATAACGCCTGTTCGGGAGTACTGTCGTGCTCCCAATTATGTCTCCACGTCGAGGAGAGGAATGCTCAGAGAAGCAGTGGTCTCCCATGTAAGCGCTGTCCACTTTGCTGTTCACGGCATCCACCTCGTTCATTTGCACGGCTAGTTTGTCATTTTGATTCACCGTCCAGAACTCTGGAAGTACGAGCACATTCAAGCCCGTCGAGGATGCTCGAAAGTGGACTACCTAAACGAATTGTGAATGGGAATTAGAGGAAAATCTGGTCTAACTTGATGGAAGGACACTGACCGGTGAGGATAACTTATATGGCTCTACCAGACATCAGAATGGAGTAGGAATGCTGCGCGATAATTGCCAGAAAGTCAACCATTCCTGTTTTCTAACCTTAACCATTAATCTTACCCAAACGTTCAGCCTAAGCTAAACCCTTAACTGAATATTTCGAAGTTAATAATTTTCCGAAGACAGGACGCATATTTCTGGTTCACCGTTTTTGTCAACGTTAAGCTTCAAATTGATCATCTGACCAAATTATTTGAAGGGCAATTTTCAAACAAATTTCTTTGGATTTTCTAGCATGGATTAATGTTTTGCACGAATTCAATCTTGAGCAAACTTTGTAATCTGTAAATCTGTTTCCTTTTGCGGGTGTACGTGAGTAAACTGATCAGTCAAACAAACGGATGCGACTTCCTTAGGGCTAATTCCACAGTTTCGTAAGGGCAGTATACGCCGAAATACAGGGATATGTTGAAATAAAAGGAAAGTAATTTTAAACTGCACAAAACTCCCTATGTGGCTACGAGAAAATATCGAATAAATAACCAAGAAAGATTTGAGGGAATTGCATAATTACACCTGAAAATCGCTAAAAATTAACGAAAACATGGAAAATGCAACCGAAACTAAACTAGCTGAAAATGCGGTTAATTTCAGAATACGCACCCATATCGCTGTTCTATCCCTAATCTTAACCTTCACCGTAAGCCTAACCATAAACTAAAGCTTTACCCTAACTTACCTCCCTAGAATTGACCGCTAGACCATTTATATTACGATGGATCAGGTACTTTTTTCATGTCATTGCCGGGAGTTTGATACTCCAAAACTACAGACAAGAAGTGAACTTGCTAATGTGTTTGTCAACCATATGGCATCCTGATCAACGATACGATAAAAGGGATCTCTCAAAATGGTCTCCAGGCTTCCATGAAGTTATACCTTGTGACGTTCTTCTCGGGGGCTATATCGACAGCAAGGTACATACCACTGAGCTCCGTGATCTGCGGCTGCAAAACTTCGAAGTGGCCTGCTTTTGAAGGTGGCTAAAAGTCATCGAAAATGGGCGCGCTCAAAGAGAGGTATATGGCTGGTCTTTGAGGTTTGAGGACAAGATGCTTTGCCCAGCCAGTGAAATTGAAATGACTCCTGTGTTGAGGATAATGACGTGAATAAGCGTAATTTATCGTCTAATTTTTTAAAGGTATTTAAAAGAATACAATGACTGTGGTTGGCCCTGCAATTTGCGTTGCAATCCGGAGGCATGTGAATGTCTACTGCATTGCGAAATGCCGTGGGCAGCAACCATGACTAAATTTTCTGACAGAAGCAGGAGTACTTCATGGCGGTTACGAAGGAAATTATGCATTTCAATTATTTGATTGGCACATTGCCTGAGAGATCTGTTTATGTAACAAAATTCGTAGAGCAAATTGACCCGATTTTGGCTAAAAACTTGCTTTTTTAGGCAATTTCCTGTGCCACCATATGCCGCAGACCACATATGCGTCCTTGAGCAGGCTGTCCTGGTGGATCGAGTCATGTGCAAAAACGGCCCACATGATGTGCAAAATTGTTTTTTTTTCAATTCCGGTAGATCAGGCGTCGCCGATGGGAATAACTACATGTGCCTTTTGAGAAAAGCCGGAGCAGTTTCGGCAGCAAGCACCTCACTTGTGTGTTTCTGGTTTTTTGTGCAAAAAAACACAACTGCTAGAAGGCCAATGTTCTACCTTACCTCACAGGTACATTCTGAACGAACACAAGCAGGTGCCTCTTGTTTTATTTCATGATCTGACTGTCCTGCTATTAACTTCACGTTTTACCCAATGGTTGAATGTTTCCCTGTCTGCATTGATTTTGAGCTTATGCAGAATTTAGAATGGAACAGCTACCGCGTCAGTCGTGCGAGACAGGACAGTTTGACCGCCGCGAACGACCGTGTACTACCACAGCCTGGTGGGCGCAGGAACAGTGAATTGCGAATGATGATGATGATGGACTTGCACAGCATCAATCACACCCGAGCCCGGTATGATGCTAAAGTCAACAAGACCGGAGACTTGATCCGGCCCATGGTCCATTTGTGTGCACCACACACGCCGTACATATTGCCACAGAACCCACCCGGGCGGCTGAGATACCAGTTAAGTGGGAGTGTCATGGCAGTCACAGTAAGTAGAAGCCATTGTGAGACAGGCTGTACAAACTACAGGGTCAGCCGTTAGGACATTTAGAGCAGTAAAATTGCGGCAGGAATTATGCAATAAATTTAAAAATCTTGTTTGCTCCAGCCAACCTACTATCACGCAATAGAAACTGGAAACATTCTGACTCACTGAATCCTATCTTATTTTGTTAACAGTCACTGGGCTCAAAACGGTTTACTGGACGTTCTGCTGCAGGTTGCATTCAGTTTTA
Organism: Schistocephalus solidus; assembly: GCA_017591395.1. Lineage (NCBI taxonomy): Eukaryota > Metazoa > Platyhelminthes > Cestoda > Diphyllobothriidea > Diphyllobothriidae > Schistocephalus > Schistocephalus solidus. The sequence goes on from WEDG01006503.1 coordinate 97,689, forward strand.
TAAATATATAACCTTCTGTAAATTTTTCTAATGCATGATTTATAATTATGTTTTGGTAAGAGAATGAGGTCATAACCGTAGCCTCGGAGAGAGCAAACGTTCGGGTGTATCCCTATCTTAAAACTAGCCATAACGATAGCCTTAACTGAAAACTGACCATAATCTTTCTTTCCCTCTCAATTAGTGCCGAGGTTCCGGAGTAGGGACGTTCCTATTCTCATGTCATCTGCGTTCGTTTATTTTTATAACGATAAAGTTTGGTTTGGTTCAAATTTCTCTGTCTTACCCGATCGGCATTAAGTACGCAGTGCATAATTCACCCTGGTTGTTACTGCGTACACAAAACTAGTTATACCAGAGCAAGATTAATTTGATATTTGTTAAATGTCAGCAGTGCTTCTACATTTTGAAGGACAAGGTGGATTTCACATTTATTTTAAACTTTAAAATTATAGGCTATCCGTTTTCTTTGAGGATATTTCCCATTTTTGAACAAAAACCATTTCATAATATTATTCTTTCCCTTAGGTTGAGAATTTGCGGACAACGCACTTTCGGTATTTGGAGCCTAGTAAATGAACAACTGTGGGCAGCACCTGCATAAACTATGTTTGTCTTTATTTAGGATTCCATTAAATAAGAATTCATGTGAACTGACTTACACTACACTTTGTGTCCAACTAGAGTCGACCCGTTACTTTGTCGAGAGGAACAAGCAACGCTTGTTCCAGAAGAGGAACTCTGCAACCCCTTCTGAACACTGTTGTTGAATTCAAAGCGTTGGAAAGCTTTTACAGTCTTTTAATGTATTAAATGTATGAGAAGTATTAGGTTGTTTGGAAAATACTGGCTGAGTTTGGAAACAAAAAGTCATTCTCGAAGTATTTGACCCTGCGTATGTTAACATTAGTCAAAGCATTATCACTGAACTTCCATGCATCTCAACCGTCAATAATTAAGATCATTTCTGCCACGTAGATAAGAATCCACTGGTTTTGATGATAATACCTTTTTAAAAATGCAGATTCAAACTCAGCCGGTGAGCATCTATCGCCTTTTAAACGATGGCACTGTTTCAAATGTGATCAAATGACTGCTTTAATGCACAATTGAATGAACGTACACCTACGCCAAGTTGTTGTTCATAAGAACCACACCGACTATTCCTGTTAGATCAATCAAATATATTCTGCCTACACATGCCACATCAAATTGTATTTATGCATTCACATGTAATGGAAATACATGGAAATAAATTGGGCACGTGCAAAGGCAGTTGGCAAGTCGGTCAGTTGTTGAAATGACCACTCAGGGTAGAAAAAAGATACCCAAAAATTTAGTTACAAAGCACGTGGTGGAAACTGGAAATATGGTGGACCCAAAAGCTGACGACTGGGCGTCTCCTGTGCTTTGCAGAGGCCGCTGCATAGCCATTAACCCAATCGGCTGTGATTTTCACAACGGATCCAGTTTGTGACACGTCAGTATTAGCTCCAGAACTTGATCATTACACTTTCATAGAGCGAGCGAATGAAATTTAAAACGCCCAATTCTTCAATTTTCATTGAGATCACGGGAGACCCAATTATCCAGCATTTTACCCTATCAAATTTGTATCAGGTGATCGAAACCGTTGCCATACTAACCTCAAATACCTTTAACATTTCTCTGACAATTTGACCTGGGTTTTAATTACCAGTTTTTTCAAACGTTCATTGTCAGTGGTGCGTGGACGTTGTCTGTCTCCTCCTCCTCCTCCTCTTTCTTCATCTTCTTTTTCTCCTTATTATTATTATTATTATTATTATTATTATTATTATTATTCATGGCTCTCATTGCTACTAATGAATTTCTGAAACTACATTCGTACTATTTTATCAGCGGTTGACCCTACTCACCATGCTGTGTTAATATTTGCGGCTGTTTGGGAAGCAGTATAGTCGAAAATTAAACGCACTTTTTTTCGCCTTCGATATCATGTGCTTACAGGCTTTAGAATTGTACTCTGAAAGAAATTGTAGGAATATTGTTAAATAATACACTCCAAAAATAGCAACTATTTTCAACATCTAAAATCGACTTGAAACATATGCCAATAATTTCCAAAAATTCAATAAAATCATTGCAGACGGCTACGTCTTATACTATCCTGCCTTTAAAGTATAATATTTTGACAAATCCTGGGATGTGCAGTTTATCCAAGGCTCCAGGGTTTTCAAGCATGTCTTACCTCCTTTACAAGGAGTTCTGGGAGATGTGTTGTCTGCGGAGAAGTGGCAGAGGTACAGACATGCATTTCTGGTTCGTAAACGCTGTCCTTTTTGCACTTTGGGCTTAAGAGCTATAATAAAAATGAAATAACTTCCGCTTTGAAATTGCGCAAAGTCCCCATATTAGCAGGCACAGAAAGGTTCGAAAAATCTCCCTTGAAGCATAACATCTGATCATTAATAAAATTTTAGTTGCAAAGATGGTGGACGTTACGTAAAACACAAGTAAGCGTAATATGAAACCGGGTACAATATATGAATCTTTTCATTCTAAGATACTACAATGGTATCAGTTCCGACTAAAAAGCACAGAACGATTTCCATAGACCCTGTTATCGTGATCTTTATTAAAAATGCATTTAACCCGTCAGGGTATAATTTAACACTATTTTATTCATGAGGAGCAAAACCACCCTTGGTTTCTGTTTTAATAAATTTAAGAAGTCAAAAGACAGTTTGTTCTGCCGCTTTACACGGAAGACAGTGGAAAATATAACAATATAATAGCACCAAAAAACTATTAATGAGGATTCACGAATTTCGGATTTTTGCACTTAGTCAGAGAAAAATGGTAGGTGTTGTGGTCATTTGCACCCATTAGACTCTTTAGCTCTCAATGGCATTACGGATAAAGCTTTGAACAAATATGGATATTTCGCAAGGTTGTACTCCATGTTATCGCGCTTAGAACACCTGTTGGGGGATTGACCAAACTCTGGGGCATTCGTTCCATTGGCTGGCTGTTTGACAAAAAAAGGACGCTGAAGGCTTAGAAAGCAACTTTACTAAGCCATGCTACGCCATTCGAAGGCTTACTGTTCTCTTTGGTATACTTGAGAGTTGATAGGCAAACGCCTTTAGACTCGTTCGAAACGCAAATTCCCGAGCGGTAAATGCACACTAGAGCTTGTATTTGACCAAAAAAATGAATTGATATTGCAATTTCGTTTCGAGCCAACGCGGGTCACTAAAACAAATTTACCAGATTTCTCTGTCAATTTCTAAAAATGACAGCAACTTTTCTGAAAAGTCTGTTTCCTCTATCTAAATGATAGTTGAAAAAATAACTTAATATTTAGGAGTTTAATTGAAATTTTTGTTGATTCGGTAAAAATGACAGGAATAGGAAAAAAAATAAAATAAAACATCTTCGTAATAAAAATACTTTATGTGATCGTGTGTGCATTTATCCTGCCCACAGGAAGGACCAAGGAAATTTTATTTTATGTTCAAGTGTGCCGACCACACAGGCAGTCGAGTGGTGACGACCAATCCAATGCGAGGTACATTATGGTCATCGATAACGACGAAGGGGATGGCCCTGTTTTCGCTCGTTAGTTGTCATCGACATGGTTCTTCCGGACTTTAAATATCTACCGACGTCAAGCAGATATTTAGTTTCCTTCGTCCATGTAGGCCATAGCCATCCGAGTCATCGGCTCTATATTTGCTATGGGCTGCCCAAAACCTTGCCTTTGAGTGACCATGTTTTGCCAGGACGCTTCTCGGTCTTTGAGGTTTTTGTAGGCTTATGTTGTCCATTTTGATAGGCAGTGCAATGGTTCCATATCAAACGAAACTAATAAAACCGCTAGAATATAACAAAATAAACGAACAGACAAATGGGCAGCGACAATCATTTGGCTTGGTAAACTCGTTTTGGAGTAAGGATATATAGTTATGTGGATATGGTTTTATCCGTAAAGCTCAACAAAGTAAATGCTGTTTCTGGTGTTTCACAGTTGCCCACAAATAGCTTTTTAAATGATGTAATAATTTTTCGACCAAAGGTCCATTCACAGAAAAGGTCTCCCGCAAAATGTGGCCTGCAGTGCCTACTTGCAAACAGTACACTAACATTCCTCTTTTGGGCCACTTGCTCATTTAACGGTCACCTTTGAAGGGAGGAGTGTAGTCCTTGGGTTGTACTCTTGCATCCAGCAGAATTATGCTTTAATGCATGTCCTTTCACTTCGGTGTAGTAAAAGGACGGTTATCTTAAGTGATTGGGGGTATCATTTAACATTCAAAACTTTCCACAAAACATGAATTTGAGCACTTACAAGGAAATAAATATGACCAGGCTTTGCCATTGATACAATGATCTCCCTTATTTTGCCAGATTCCTTTGCGCCTCGCCACAGAACCACAGATTTGACACCGAGTGGGCTTTGCGTCAACCCCTCTTTGAACATATCGTCTGCTCCCACCGTACTGAGTACATTGACTTGGACAAAAACATAATGAAAGCAAGACTGTTAAACAGATTTACCTTTAAACTGCGATCATTGAGGATATATTATGCAAGTCCAGTAAGCAATTAAAAACGAAGGGTTCCTCAGTAACGGCATTAGTGCTAAGAAGGGGTTTTACAGGCGAGGCCAAAGACGAGTAGCAAAAAAGGAACTCTGGAAAAGCTTAAATGCTGCAGTGTTACTCAGAACAATGTTTGAATGCTCCGAAAAGACCTAAGATGGAAAACGTGAAAACCAAAAAGTGGCATGCAAGTAGACTGTAGCGGCCTGAAAACACGGAATTTGGA